>JABCMJ010010475.1:0-21870 GCA_014822125.1 Arbutus unedo | reverse complement strand
ATTTTTTCGTCACGAAAAATGTTTTTTCCTGTAGTGATTCAAGTAAGTTTCTGTCTTCATATTTTATTGTTCAATTCTATTTTCCTTTCCACAACAGATTTATAAAAGTTTAGATAACATTTCGTTTGGTGATTTATTGTTCCCAAGACCCGTAAGGGATGTTGTGAAATTGAACATTGTCCGTTTGATTTCCTACCACTCCTCACCTTGGTACTCGACACGGACAAGTCGAATCCTCCTAAATGAAACACAATCGTAAAGGGTGTTTTTATTGTATTTTTTTTAGTCTAAGCCTCTTTTTACTTCTCTCCTTTGATTAACATGCTGCCTTGTTTTTGCCACTGTAGGCTCATATTCCCAGCCAAAAGTGTAGTTTCAGGTGGCGTAGGGGCAGACATTCAGTGTAGAACCATTGTCAATGAGGAGTCGAGCTACTGTAATTCATCGTGTCTGAATGGTAATGTGAAGGGCTTTGGTGTGCCATGTTCCTTTCTGGTATCTACTCATCTGAGAACATGATCATTCTTGGCAACATTACCGCCCTACCACTACCATGTTATTCTGGTTATTTACTGAAACATCCTTTGCCACCTGAGATTCCTTAAGTACAGATAGCAAGGTTTTCTCTCTGTGGCTCTAGAGTGGGCTAGCTGGAGTGATAAGATATTAATATGGGTCAGTGTTTCCTTGAATGGCTGCGCAATATCATATTCACTTTTCTTCACTACTGTGATAAATTTAGTTGTTTCTTGTTCAATCATGACAGCCTTTTCCTTATCTCTGACTTTCTTGTTCAACCGGAGTATGGATTCTCCTATATTGAGCCTCAATTTCCTTGATAGTAGTTTCTTCTGAGGTGTACAAGGAGGTTTCTTCTGAGTACCAATCGGTTATTTTCCTTATCTCTGACTTTGATAGTTTCATTGAAGATCTATTCTTCTTTTGCTGGATTCAATTTTTCATGTTGGCTTTTCATATCATCCTGGAGATTTGGGTAACAAATTTACGATTATGAGTAAATAAGTTGTTAGGCATCCTACATCATTCTTTTGACGTAATTATCTTTGACAAATGAGAATTTGTTGAGTTTACAATGCGCGAATTTGTGATACTATGAAAAGCAAGATGGTAAGGTCTTGTTTTTGTAATTCATACCGTTGATTATTAGGCATACAATGCTTATTGCTTACCTTTCCTTTCAACAAACATAGTGAATGTGAGCTGGCAGAGCCTATCAATTACAAACCTTATTTCTAATTTTAAGAGGGACATTCCTAATTGACATAGTGGTTTACTGTTGGCGTCTTCGACAACTTTTGATATGGTTTGCTTTCGACCATATTTTCATAAATCAAACTTCCTTATTTTCAAGGTTAACTTCCATTATCTTTTGGTACTTTGAATACTCTTTTCAACCCTATAAACTCTTTATCCAATTTATAACGATACAGATGCGATTATTTTACTAAAATGACTTCTTTTTTAGACTAAAATAGTCCTATGTTCTAATGTGCAAATTATACTAGAGCCAAACTAATTTGGTTAGAAATTAGACTTAACTAGCCTTTCAACGATTCAAACTATGTGCAAATCAAAGTTTGGGGGATGGATGGGGGAAGACTGCAAAGTTTGCCCTGCTGTGTAGTCTTGCAATCACGACCGCAAAATGTAGGCAACTTTGAAGTCACGGCCACCACTTAAATCATGCGGCCGCAATATCCTTTTTTTAAATAGATTTTGAGGCTTTTCCTTCCTGGAGAGTAGCGATATTAACTAATAAAAAGGGTGCCCAATGCCTTCCTGTTAAGATGTGGGTCTAGTTCTATATTAGTAGTGAAATTAGACTAAATATATTATTAGCTTAGTGCCAAGGGTCATAGTGTAATGTGTCTCTATTGTACTTATATATTGATCACGATAAGAAATAAACCCTAATGTTTTTAGTGATTCTATACTGTTGACTATTATTCTACATGATATCAAAGCGTCGATCACTGTCTTTGTCTGTGATCGATCAATCCCTTTGTTTTGTATGAGTTTTCTCGTACTGACATTCTTCAAATCTCTTGCCATTGCAACCATACAACCTCATTGCCACGTGAACAGTGCCGTGTCAACAGTGCCTCATGAATCTCTGTAACAGTGGTTCATCTCTGTGAATAGTGCCACTGGTTGTCAGACATCTAGTGACCTCTTATGCGGCTTTTTCGGCTTCAAGATCTTCTAGGTTTGATCTACTGTGTGTTCGAAATCTACTGGATTTTTTCGTTTTAGGTCATTCTGCAATATTTGCAGTATTTCAGATTTGTTTCCTTTGCTTTTTACCACTTTGAACTATGACGCAAGATTCTGAAATTATTGTCAGTGGTGCAAGTGGTGTGAAGAATGATTCGAGTCGTGTAGGGACTCTTGAAAATATCCCTTTGGATATTAGGCCTATTAAGTTGGATGGTCCCAACTATTTAATTTGGCCTCGTATGTTTACCTTGACTATTGAAGCCCAAAGGATGTCTAAGTTCATTGAGGGCCATGTTCCTCCATTAGTGGCACCTCCTGAACTGAAGAGGTTCAAGTCTCAGAAATCCTTAGTCATGACTTGGTTGTTTAACTCTATGAGAGATGAAATTCGACGTACCTTCATGCTTCTTGCGACTCCACATGAGGTTTGTTATACTGTAACCCGTACTTATTCTCAGCAGGGTAATAATGCTCAATGTTTTGAGTTGAGAAAGCGACTTCATACATTGGATCAACACCATCATTCTGTTGCCAAGCATTATAATTACTTGAGTTGCGTCTGCCAAAAGTTTGACTATTATGAGGGATTTCAGGTTGTGTGTGCTAAAGATGCTATCAAATGACTAAAATAGTTGGAGAAAGAATGTGTTTATGACTTCCTGACTAGCCTTGATATGGAGTATGATTAGATTAGAGTATAAGTGTGGGGTCGTGTTCCATTTTCATTATTGGGAAAGACCTATATCATTGTTCAGCAGGAGGAAAGTATGAGGGTTGTTATGTTGCATACTTCTATTCCCTATCGTTCTACCTTAGTGGCCACTCCTCCACCGAGTGATAGATCTGATACTAGCAATGGATTTATTGATCGTGCATCTCTCCAGTGTGATTACTACAACAATACTGGACGTACCAAGAATTTTTGTTGGAAGTAACATGGTCATCCTTCTCGTGGGAAAGGCAGTGGACGTAGTGGTTATGGCCGTGGGACTGCGCGTTCCCTGGTCTATTCTCATATTTCGGAGTCTGGAGTTCCTACCTTGACTGATTTGAGTTCAGTACTGGGGTTCAGTCAGTTTCTAATCATGTTGGTGACTTTTCTCAGGAGGAGATGCAAGCTTTCAAGCACCTTATGACTCAGGTTGATTCTTCATCTACCACTGCTTCTAGCTCCACAGTTTTCCTTTCCTCCCATTACGCTCACACATGTATCCAAGCTAGTGCATTTATTGCCTCTTCTAGTATTCTTTAGATCATCGAATCCAGTGCTTTCAATCATATGACAAGTTATTCGTCTGTTTTATATTCTTACTCTACTTGTTCTGGTAAGGATAAAGTTAGAATAGTAGATGGATCTCTCTCTATTATTTCAAGGAAAGGCTCCATTCGCTATTCGCTATTCTTCTTCTATTTCTTTTTCTTCAGTTCTACATATTCTAAATTTTGCCACTAATTTGCTTTCTGTTATTAGCTTTACCCGTTCTGCAAATTATTCTATGACATTCTTTCCACACATTCTGTTTTTTAGGAACTGAATACGGAGATGGTGATTGGCAATGGTAAAGCACATGATGATCTCTATTTTTTAGAGTTTGCAACTCGCACATCTAAGCCACCTTTGTCATGTGGTCAAGCGCTGCAATATGTACGAGTTCTGTTCTTTCTTTATTGCATCAATAGTACCGAAGATAGGATCATCACTCTTTTCAAATTTTGGAGAAATTTTCTCCTCATTTGACTAAGTCTTGTCCTAGGAGTCAATTTTTTTGTGAAGCATGTGAGCTTGGAAAACATAAACATTCTTTTTATGCATCTATTAATAAAAGAAGTAATTTTCCATTTATGATTATATATTCTGTTGTTGGGGGCTTTCCCCTATTACCTCTCTTAAAAGTTTTCGTTGATTTATCTCTTTTATTGATTGTTATTCTCATGTCACTTTGGTGTATCTACTTAAATCCAAAAGTGAGATATTTTCTTATTTCAAATCTTTTCATCAGATGGTGCGCACCCAATTTGATACCAATATTAAAATTCTCCACAATGATAATGGGACCGAGTATATTGAGAGGTTCCAGGGCATATCTAGATGAACATGTTATTCTTTTTTAGACGACTTGTGTTGACAACCCAGAGCAAAATGGGGTTGTTGGACGCAAGAATCGTCATCTTGCTGAAGTTGCTCACTCTCTTTTGTTCATCATGCATCTTCCCAGTTTTTTTGGGGTGAAGTGATTTCGATAGCCACTTATCTTATCAACCGTCTGTCTTCTAGTGTTCTCCACTTCAAAACTCCTATTGAGTGTCTCCCTAGTAGGTGTCTAGTTTTCTCTCTCTTGCCAAGAGTCTCTGGTTGTGTATGTTTTGTCCATGCTCCTCACCCCTCGGGCGAGAAGTTAGGTCATAATGCTCACAAATGTGCCTTTGTTAGGTACTCTTCCACCTAGAAAGGTTATAAGTGTTACGAACCTCACTCTAGGAAGTTTTTTTTTATCTCTATTGATGTTACCTTTTGGGAAATTGAGTCTTTTTACTCTCCATCCACTCTATCTTTTTAGGTGGAGTCTATTAGAGCCAAAGAGATGCTCACTACTTAGAATCATGAGTTGTTGTCCTGACAATATCATAGTGAGGGGGAGAATGAGACATCTACTGTTGATAGAGAGAAACCAATATCTATTGACATAGCATGTTAGGACACTGGTGGACAAGTTGGGCTTGAACAACAGCTGATAAGGCATGTTTCGCAGACTTATAAGAGAAAGGAAAAATCTTCATGTGTAATGTCACCTTGTCAATCACCAATGCCTGCTCCAGTTCCAAACTTTTTTGCTGACTCATCTGGTAATGAATCTCCTTCTCCTATTGAACCTTCCCTCGTTGAGTCAAGTGATCTTAATATTCATATTGCTCTTCAGAAAGGTGTTAGATAGTGCACCCGATATCTCATTTCTCAATTTGTCTCATACGATTGTTGTCTCCTTCATACCATGTCTTTGTTTCATCTCATTCTTCTATATACATTCTACAAAATTGGCAGGATGCATTTATAATACCTCAGGGAAAGGAAGCTATGGTAGAAAAGATGACAGTTTTGAAAAAAAATGGTACTTGAAAACTAGTATCTCTTCCTGGAGGAAAGAAGCTAGTAGGCTGTAAATTAGTGTTCATTGTTAAACAAAATGTAGACGGGACAATTGAAAGATACAAGGTGAGACTTGTTACTAAGGGTTTTACTCAAACCCATAGCATTGACTATGAGGAGACCTTTGCTCCTGTAGTAAAGATGAATTCTACACGGGTTCTATTTTCTTGTGCTACAAATTTGAATTGGTCCTTTCAACAATTTGATGTGAAAAATACTTTCCTCCATGGCGATTTAGGAAAGGAAGTATACATGGAGATACCGCCAAGATTTTCCTTGTTTGCAAGCGAAGAAAAGGAAAAGATGTGTATGTTAAGAAAGGCCTTGTATGGGTTAAAGTAATCACCGAGAGCTTAATTTGACGAATTTTTGAAGGCCATGTTGAGCTTTGAGAGCCGATAGAGTCATACTGATCATACCATTTTCATCAAAGGAAGTGGTGGTAAAATTGTTATCCTTATTGTTTATATTGATGATATGATATGACAAACAATGACGTGGGTGAGATTTCCGACCTTAAATATCCATTGACTCAAGAATTTGAGATTAAGGATCTAGAATCCATGAGATGCTTTCTTGGAATGGAAGTGTCGATGTCTGATAAAGGCATTTTTATCGCCCAATGAAAGTATATTCTTGATTTACTTGAGGAAACCGATATGTTATGTTGTAAACCTGCAGATTCTCCTATTGGGGCTAACTATGATCTTAGTAGAGATTCAAGGGAACGTACTGACAAAGAGAAATATCAGAGACTTGTGGGCTGACTGATTATTTAGCTCATTCTAGACCGGATATTTCGTATGTTGTGGGGGTTGTTAGTCATTTTGTGCATGATCCACATGTTGCACATATAGATGTTATTTATCGTATCTTGACGTATGTCAAGTCAGCTCCAGAAAAGGAGATTTTGTTCTCCACTCATGGTTATTTACGACTGAAGGTATTTATTGATGCGGACTGGGTTGGTTCTGCCGATGATAGATGCTCTATCTCTAGCTATTGTACTTTTATTGGAGAAAATTTGGTTATTTGGTAGAGTAAGAAGCAGTTAGTGGTCGCTTGATCCAGCGCAAAAGCTGAGTATAGAGCCATGGCTACTGAAGTTTGCGAGCTTTTATGGATCCACACCTTGTTGCACAATTTGGAGATTGGAGATGAAACTCTATTGCGACAATAAAACTGCCATAAATATTGCTCATAATCATATCCAACATGATAGAACCAAACATATAGAGATTGATAGGCACTTCATCAAGGAAAAGTTGAGCAATGGTTTTATGTGTGTGTTTTTTGTGCGATCTAAAGATCAACTAGCGGACATATTCACAAAAGACTTGACGACAAGAGGTTTCATCCCATTGTGTCCAAATTGGCCTTAATAGATATTTTCACACCAACTTGAGGGGGAGTGTTAAGATATGGGTCCAATTGTATATTAGTAGTGAAATTAGACTAAATTGTAATTAGATTAGTGCTAGGGGTCGTAGTATAATTGTCTCTGTTGTACTTTTATATTAATCGCAATGAGAAATAAATTATCCTAATGTTTTGGGTACCAAACTGTTGACTATTATTTTACACTTCCTAATTTGTGCCTTTAGCTCTTGAACTCGCAATCTGTAACACCCCATATTTCTATAGTTCGTTATTACTAAAAGAAGCACATTATCGGAGCGGAATAAAATTTGTATTTAGTAAAATCATCATCTTCCTTGAAATTAATACTTGTCAAAAAAAACCCAGTCAATAACCAAGTTTCATAATTAGTTCAAAACCAAATATTCAAAATTCATAAGTTGTAAGACGAAACAGACACTAGAGACTTCTTTGGTTATTGCTAAAGGAATGTTATTGATACAGCCATGACTTTTGGACTTCCCCCACATCCACCTCCGGAGTTCACTCCATCTTAACCTATTCCTCGGCATCTATTGCGAAATTTCAGGAGCAACAATTTTCTCCATGATTGATTTGAGATCTAGGTATCATCAGTCGCGAGTCAGAGAATCAGATATACCCAAGATGGCATTTTGAACTCACTATGGCCACTACGAGTTGGTAGTGATGCCTTTTGGTTTGACCAACGCGCCTATAATTTTGATGTGTTTGATGAACAAGATTTTCCCGCCATACTTAGATCAGTTCGTCGTGGTGTTCATCGACGATATTTTGATCTACTCAGCATCATAGGAGGCTCACGAGGAACATTTGAGGATCGTACTTCAGACCTTGAGAGATAACCGATTGTATGCCAAGGCTAGCAAGTGTAAGTTTTGGATGAGAGAAGTGAAGTTTTTGGGGCACGTAGTGTCAGAGAAAGGAGTCTCTGTGGATGACAGTAAGATTGAGGCTATAAGATCATGGAAGAGACTGACTACAATGTTCGAGATACGGAGTTTCTTAGAACTCATAGGATATTATAAACGATTCATTCTGAATTTTTTGACATTGGCTAGACCCATGACACGATTGACTCAGAAGGGAATTAAGTTTGAATGGAACAAAGCCTGTGAGAAACTTTTTCAAGAGTTGAAGGACAAGTTGACCAACGCACCGATACTCACCATTCCCGAATGAGATGTGGGATATGTCGTTTATTGTGATGCATCCAAGGAAGGATGGGGATGCGTACTGATGCAGAACGACAAGGTGATAGCTTATGGTTCATGACAACTAAAGCCACATGAGAAGAACTATCTGACACATGATTTGGAACTTGTTGCTGCATTTCACGAGCTGAAATCATGGCATCATTACTTATATGGGGATAAGTTCGAGATATTCACAGATCACAAGAGTTTCAAATATATATTCACACAGAAAGACTTGAATATGAGGTAGAGACGTTAGATGGAGTATCTTAATGACTACGACTTTATGCTTGCCTATCATCCAGGTAGAGCCAACGTTGTGGCAGATGCTCTCAGTCGCGAGTCTTGAGGACACATTGCCAGTTTAGCAGTTCAAGAATGGAAGATGCTAGGACAGATCCAGGAATTCAATCTTCAACACAACGAGGTCGCTAGAGTAGCATGCATGTATGCGTTGACAACAACCCCAGAACTTCATGCAGAGATTTTGGCGGTTCAAACACTTGATCAAGAGTCAAAGCTTATCAAACGTCGTTTGTCATTAGGAGAAGTAGCAACATGATGGACTATCAGTACAGATAAGGGTTTGAGATATATGGGACGAATCTTTATGTTGGACTTGGGGACACTACGTTAATCAATTTTAAGGGAATTTCATCGATCGAATTTTGTTGTTCACCCTGGAGGGAACAAGATGTACCAGGATATGAAACGATCTTATTGGTAGAGCGGAATGAAGAAGGACATGGCTAGATAAATAGCTATTTGCCTCGCCTGCCAGCAAGTCAAGGTCGAGCACCAAAAACCAGGAGGAAATCTTTAACCATTACCTGTACCGGGCTGGAAGTGGGAACACATTGTTATGGACTTCGTCACGGGATTGCCGAGATCACATCAAGGACACAACGCCATCTGGATCATCGTGGATCGCTTGACCAAGTCATCACACTTTCTGCCCATTTGAGTATCAAACACAATGGATTCTTATAACCGCCTCTACATCAAGGAGATTGTCAGATTACATGGTGTACCTGTGACCATCATATCCGACCGAGACACGTTTCACATCAACTTTTTGGAAGAGCTTTCAGAGAGCATTGGGAATCAAGCTATGCCTTAACACCGCCTTTCATCCCCAAACTGACGGACAATCCGAGAGGACATTCAAACACTTGAGGATATGCTCTGAGCATGCATGTTAGATTTTCAAGGAGGATGGAGAGACATCTACCACTTGTCAAGTACGCTGACAACAATAGTTACCAGGCTAGCATCGAGATAGTGCCATATGAAGAAGCATTGTATGGATGACCGTGCAGATCACCTATATGTTGGACTGAAGTAGGGGAAATGAGCTTATTGGGACCCGAGATTGTATGAGAGACAACTGAGAAGGTCAAGATCATCTGACAATGACTTCTAACAGCATAGAGCTGACAAAAGAGTTATGCAGAAAAGAGAATCAGACCTCTGATTTTCAACGTGGGGGATCACGTATTCTTGAAGATCTCACCAAGAAGAGGAATTATTCACTTTGGAAAGAAGGAAAAGTTATCATCAAGATTCGTCGGATCATTCGAGATTCTACAACGCATTAGAGAAACTGCCTACCGCTTAGCTCTATCGCCGCAGCTTGATCGAGTTCACAATGTTTTTCACGTATCTATTCTTTGGAAATATCTAGCCCATTCAACCCACATCATAGCTTGGAACGAAGTCACCATCGACGTAGACACAACCTACAAAGAGAGACCAGTGTGGAACCTTGATCATGGTGAAAAGATTCTACGAGAGAAGACCATTCATCTAGTTCGAGTTCTTTGGCGACACCGAAACATCGAGGAATCCACTTGGGATCAAGAAGATGTTATGCGCGTCAACCACCCCTATCTTTTTGAAACTTCTACTACGTAATTTCGAGGATGAAATCTTATTAAGGAGGATAGGTTGTAAGAACCCAAAAGTTTTTAATTCAAAAGAAAAAAAAATTTAACCGCAATTTTCTGAAATTGATTATGCAATTATGTTATTTGCACATTTTATTTTATTTTATGCATGATATTACGTGGGCTTATGTATATTCATGTGTTCTTGTGTATGTGGACTTGACCCAAACTTTAGCCCAACTTAAATCTTGATCTTAGACCTTGACCCAAATCTTTTTTTTACTTGACCCATTAGCCCATTTAGTGGTCCAATTCAGTGACTATACCATGGGTACAACCACATGGGATCATTTCCATTGTCATCATCACCACACATGCTTCCTTTCAGCATGTGCTATATATTCCAACACTTATACACTTATATGTCATACATAATCTGTAGAAATCTTCTAAAATCTCCATACAACCATGGTTTTGTAACAAAACAACTTAACCTTTACCTCTTCTTCCCCAATGGATGAAACTCATGGAAATTTTTGGATTTTGTTTGCACTTCATGTTCTAAACTCGCCCAATGGCAGCCATGGCTACCATTTCATGCAAAATTCACTCCCATGTGCAAGCACATGCCAACCAAGGTTACTCTTACTCTCTTCTCCTATAAATAGGGCTCCATTCTCAGTATTTTTACACACCAAACATTGAATTTGAAGTTGGAGTGAGTGTAAGTTGAGATCTTGAGAAAAATTACAGAAATTTTAGAGAGAGAGAGAAGAGTTTCATCTTTGGGTTCTTATCAATTGGTGTTAAACTGTTGGTCAAATCCTTCAATCCAAGGTGTAATCGAACGTATTTAAGGTAAATAATCATTTCCTAACCTCTAATATGTGTTTTAGATGAAGTAAAAAGCTTCACAACGCTTTAATGGAAACTTAGATATGCATTTTGCTACTGGAAAAAAAATTTCAGAATGTTAAGCCCTCCAGTTAGGTTTTCCTGACCTGTACCTATCAGGTCATCCATCCGGTCACCCATATCCTGATTTACACCAATCAGGTCACCCATCCGGTCACCCATATCCTGACCTACACCTATCAGGTCATCCATCTGGTTACTCATATCCTGACCTATACCTATCAGGTTACCCATCAAGTTACCCAACTAGTCAACCATATCTTGACCCGCTACCGTTCAATCACCCAGGTTGCCATCAGGTCACCTATACCTAGAATGTGAACTGAAATGCTTCAACTAAACATCCTGAATATAATCTCATTTATGAATTTTGTTATGTTTATTCATTATTGATTACTTCCAATGATATGTATTGATTAATGTCTTAACTTCTCTATTGTACATGCATGGTTAAGTACACTTGGGGATAGATTTTGAACATGATTTAGATCATTATGAGTATTTAAAGTCTAGGAACCATAAGATGACACCATACGTCATATATCACGAGATTTCGATCGAAACTATGTTTTGAAAAATACCAATATATGTGTCATGAGTTTGAAATTACTCCTTAGGAGTGTTAGGATGTCTTGAGCCGAGATATGGCTTAAGCCGAACTAAGTTTAGTACTACCGAGCTGTGTCTTGGAGCCGAGTCGGTCACGTCTCTTGTATTTAGTCAAGTTATGTCTTGAGCCAGTTATGTTCGTAAGCCGTGTCGTGTCTTTTAAAAAAAAAATTAGTGTGTCGAGATGAGGTAGAATTTCTAGAGTTAAGACACGACATATGGGAGGCATAACGCTACGAGCATAACATTTGGAAGCATGAGATACAAGAGCCAATGTTTGGGTACACTAGCGTCGGTTTAGAGGTTCCAGTTAGGGATTGGGACCATATCAGTCGGGAACATCATGACATTATTTTCAAAAATGAATTTTTGACTTACGGGCAACGCTTGTGTTGACTTGAAACCTGAAAATATTGAAATGAATTTTTGGACATATATAAAAATTGTCAGACACCAATGTCAGAAACTTAGAGATTGGTCATAGAGGTCGACTTAAAGGATGTTATCACCTACATTTTACTTTGATTCAAATTCTAAAATTTATTATCCAATGCTTCCGCGGATCGTCATTAAATATCATCTGTGTTACACTCTAATTTTCATTATGCAATCTATCTGTTTTTTCGACTACTTGATTATGTTGTTATCTTGATCATGGATCATATAACCTATTGCATAAGTTGGGTCTATGGGTAGGAATTATTTATTGAGCATCATCACTCATTGGTACAATTTTCTCCTATCCCTGGCCTTTCATGCCAGGTGTTAATGATGACACAGCTAAGCCTACTTACCCTGGCCCCAACAACAGTAGTTTCAAGGAAGACCAAGTGACACTTTGGTTTACTTAGTTTATTCGAGCCCGTAGTTTTAAAATATTTATTGTAATTTATTTATTCCATGTGTTTCCTTTTATGTAACCAAACTCTAATTTCTTTATGAAATGGCAAGTTGTATTTGGTTTTGTTAAATTATTTAAATTTTAACATCTCCAAAATTCAGGGCATTACATCATCCTACCTTGCCATTTTATTAACTTTCTAATTTCATACTCTAATGAACAATGATTCAACAACTAGATGTGTCATGTGATGTATTCAACACGTGCAATTCCATCGTCATTAAATCAAATCTAGGTCACATACTTTATCTATGTGTACTAGATCACAGGTCAATCTCAAAATCAATAGTTCATCGAATAGTCATGCAATAATGACATAATCACAAAAGACTACACATAGCCATGAATTCAGTTATCCCAGGGTTTAGATCCGATCCAATCCAACAACTATTCACAACCATGTATATGATATATATAAGTATAAATACGCTTCCATTAAATACACCTAAATTAAATATATACTTAGCGTTTCGGTTATGATATTCTACACATAAATTAAGAATCTTTTCTAGATCTACACAACATGCATACACTCAATCTATACCAAAAATAGGTTTTCTATGCGTAGGTATCAGGTTCTGAAAATATTACCTTTCTTCTGACATAAAAAACTGATATCACGATTGTAGAACCATTTAATCGTTGCACACTACACTGCCTCACAAATTTGAATATGTACATCAATATCATACAATCAACAACTCAAATAACTAATCAAAATAAAAAGAATAGAGATAGAACCCTATAGAAGGAAAAGGTGGCAAAAGGGGAGAGAGAGGAAAGGGGAAGGAAATAAAGGGAGAGAGAGAGAGAGAGAGAAACTGAAAGAGAGAGACAGACGGAGATGAGAGAGAAAGAGGCGAGAAAGAGAGAGAGAGAAAACCCAAAGATGGAGAGAGGGAGAGACCGAGAGAGTGGTGAGAGAAAAAGAGATTGAGAGATGAGACAAAGAGAAACCCAGGGAGAAGGAGAGAGGGAGAGACCAAGAGAGAAAGATCTCTCAAGGGGGAGAGAGAGAGAGAGAGAGAGAGGTTGTCGAGAGGGGAAGCGAGAGATCAAGTGAGGGAGATATGGCCGAGAGAGAGAAAGAGATGGTTACATGTTCAGAATTCTTGAAACGTGCAAACTGCAAAATCTACAGAAAATGAAAATCGAGAAAGAGGAGGGTCATGTACATATAGGAAGAGAAAGAATTGAAATCCGATTAGGACTCGTATGGAAGAGGTATAATTAAATCATGATAAGAATATTGATTCCGATAATTATGAATAAAAAAATATAATTATCTAGTAAACATATTATTATACGGATAATTACGATCAAATAGGATAACTCTCACTAATGAACTTAGACACCACGCAAGAATGGATAATTACATAATAGATAATTACGGAAATCTGTAAATCCGGAGTTATTTAAAATACAAAAAAAAATCCGTGAAGATACTCTCGCGCACGTGCATGTCACCGATCTCGGAAGAAAATCAACTAATATGAGAATGGCGGTTTACTCGACCGCCAACTTGAGGAAGGCGGTTACCAGTCTTGAGTGGAACCTCGAATATCTCGAGGTAGATTCTAAATAAATAAGAATGAGAAATTCTAGTTCAAGTCAACTAAGAATGATGAGTTTGAGATTGAATGAAACTCTAACGACAAAAGATAATTTCTTTGAAAGTTTAGGTCGATTTTATTTCATTAGTGATCAACCAGAAGGCAGTTCTACTTCAATTCTAACGAGAAATTAGAGTTTCAAGAGAATTGAAATTGATTAAGTCATAAAGTCTGTAAATAAAGGTGCAAACCCATTGTGAAAGGTACGTGCTAATGTAGAGTTTAGCTATTGATTAGAGAGATTCTTGTAATTCTTATTCTGACTTAACCATCAGAGTGTCTTCCTGCCACATCGGCGATGGATTCTTTAACGGTTTATTGTCTTGTAAATCACAGCTTCCAAAAGGTAGAAAGAGGATAATTCCTGCTGGTTATTAAGAAATTAGTTTTCCACTTGATTGAGAAAATTACCTATTACAATTTGTTTTTAAAATTATTTTAGCTAGATGGTTGTGGATTTTCTACCTACTACTTGAATTGGTTTTAAGTGAGTAGAATTTCTTATTGATGTGCTTGTTGATCTATAAATAACTTTGTTAAACCCATACGCATTCGTGCATACCTATGTTATTAGGGCAGTATTAATTAGTTGATCCGATGTTATTGGCTAATTTGGAATGCAACACTCTGGAAAATTGGACATCGTAGTTTTCAGCAGCCTTTTTTCCCCTACTTTTTTTAGTTAAAATCGTGACAGTTCAATTTGAATTATTTTTTGTTTTTATTTTTAAAAAAAACTTTGCATCAAATTTTTTGTAGATTACTATTTTGTCTAGACCAGAGGTTTAAAATGGTAAAAAAAAAAATTAAAATTTTTTGAAAAGAGTTCAAAAAAGACAAAAAAAATAATTCAAAAATATGATTCATATTGATTTTTCATCTTTAGTGATTTTTTTTAACTTTTGAATATAATTTCATATTTTTTATATTTTTTTCATCAGGATAAACCAATAATTCACAAAAATTAGACGCAAAACTAACAAGTGCAATTATTTTTTCAATAAAAAAAATTATTGATTGAGCAAGGTAAACCTACTTGCCAAATTGGGCAAGTAAAAATAAAATTAAATGAATTTATTTTGAAGTTAATGTTACATAATGTTTCTTTTTAACTCGTAATGTTAATTTATCATGTGACAATATTTTTATTTTTTTTTTATAAACACTCTTATCTACGAAAATTAATATTTTTAACTTTTAATTCTTTTTTTAAATTCATCGTACCAATTTTCTTTGAAATACTAAGTGCTTGAATAGAAACCAATGGTGGTAGAAAAAAAGTTACATGTGAAATTAAAAATAAAACAAAAAGTGTCGACGCAAATAAAAAAATTAAGAATCAGGAGAGGTGAGTGCAAAAAATATATGTGTGCATTGTGTATAAAAGAGGAAAGCATTAGAAGAGTAGTTTGGGTATTAAAATTAGAAAACAAGATGACATCATCACCTTCAATCAAAAATTAACGGTTGTTAACGGTAGGGGTGGAGACAATCAGGGTGGATTTAGAAATTTTAGTTAGTGGAGTCAAAATCTTCACAAAATCACATAACAAATTTTTTCTATTAGGAGACAAATATAAAGTCTTATGTATATATTAATCTAAAACAACACACGGTGATTTTATTTAAAAGTGATTTGTTAAGAAAAAGACGTTTTTTTAATTATCGACGCGTAACATATTATTTATTAGTTAATTTTTATTTAAATGCGATATAATTTTTTTGCACAATCTACATAATAAGAATACTTATTTTTTGTATCTGGATGAAATATTTACTATGGTTTTACACAATAGGTGAAATATTTGGGGCAATTTTATACATATGAGAGAGAGTGTGTCAATGTATGGCAAATACCAAAAAAAAATTACTTTTTGTCCTTTACACACGAGAGAGATGTGGGACAAATTACAACAAAATTAGCACACACAAAAAAAAAAATCTCAACATCTTTCAGTCCAGTGTGGTCAACTGACCCCACTTGTCTCAACATGAATCCGCCACTTATTGTCAAGTAAAATAAGGGAGGATAGTATAATTTCAAAGACATGAGGAGAGGTCTGTAATTGTCAAAACCTCACGGGAGCTCAGTGAAATTTACCCATAATAATAATACCATAGAATGCAACAAAAGGTAACCCTGTCAAGTTAATCAAACGTATCTTTAGAATTTACGTTTAGGCCAGATTAATCTAACTGCAGCGATTCAAATCAGTCGAAATGGAAATAGAGACACTTTTAGCTTTGAATCCTACTTATATGGTAAAGATGGCCAAATGTGTACCATTGATAGTGTTAGGAGACGAATTCACACCTAATCTAGAGAAGTGAGGTGTTTATTTATAATAAACTAATGAGATTATGGTTAACCTAATGAGCCCTAATAACCTAGGCCCGTTAGGGTTTACAGGGACTAAACCTAACAACTAACGTAAACCTAGCAGTTAACACCCTCTCTCAAACTGGTGCATATACATCAATCATACCCAGTTTGTTATATATATAAAACCTGATTACCAACTAATTGTTTAGTAAAGATATCTGCTACTTGTTCACCGGTGTGCACATGACTATGATTGATTGTGCCTTTCTTGTATTCATCACAGATGAAGTGACAGTCGATCTCAATATGCTTCATCCGTTGTGAAACACACAATTAGTGGTAATATGTATTGTAGACTGACTATCACATCACAATTGGGTCAGCCCTCCACTTTGGAAAGAATCTGCAAATCCACATAATCTTAGAAGTGGCTAGGGCCATAGCCCTATACTCCGCCTTTGCACTCAAACGAGTTATAACAGCTTGCTCCTTACTTTTTCAACTGACCAAGTTACCCCCAACTGTAACGGAAAACCCTAAGGTGAAACGTCTATTAACTAGACATCCTACCCAATCCGCATTTGTGTATCCCTCTGTCTGGGTATGTCCCTGATTATGGTATCGAATGTATTTCCTTTAATTACTCTGTAGGCACGGAAGGATACGTAAAACAGCGTGCCAGTGAAGAACTCATGGGTTATGGGCAAACTGACTAACAACACTAACGGGATAAGTAATATCTAGCATCGTCATCATAGTCAGATAATTTAACTTCCCAACAAGCCATCGATACTGATCGGGGTCAGGAAAGAGATCACCAGTATCTAGTAGTAACTTTGCCACTAGGTCCATAAGTGAATCTGCTCTCTTTGCCTGAAATAGCCATGCATCGAACAGAATATCCAAGACATATTTGCACTAAGAGATGACAATGCACTTCTTTCCTCGCATCACTTTGATACTAAGAAAATATTTCAACTGCCCAAGGTCTTCGATTTGAAAATGTTGATTGAGGAACTACTTAAGATTAATAATACCCTAGGGATCATCACTCATAATAACAATATCATCCACATATACAATCAACATGATACATCCAGATGATAAGTGGTGATAGAAGATCGAGTGATCCTTCGTTGACTGGTTCAACCCGAAACTAGTAATCACTTGATTGAACTGACCAAACCAAGCCCTTGGAGACTGCTTTAACCCATAAAGAGATTGACGAAACCTACAGACACAGCATTCTCCTCCCTGAGCGACAAACTCAGTTGATTACTTAATATACACCTTTTCAGTGAGATCACCGTGAAGAAACGCATTTTTCACATCTAGCTAATACAACGGCCAAGAATGAGTGACAGCCAAAGACAGAAGGAAACAAAGTGAGGCCATTTTGTCCACTGGGAAAAAAGTCTCAAAGTAGTTGACATCATATGTTTGGGCATAACCCTTGGCCACAAGACGAGCCTTAAGTCAAGCAATCGATCCATTGGGATGTATTTTGACAATGTAAACCCATTTATATCCGATAGTTTTCATGGCAGTGAGGAGATCAACAAGATCCCAAGTATAATTGGCCTCCAAGACCTGCATCTCCTCTGCCATAGCAGCACGCCAATCGACATGCGCCAAGGCCTCACCAAGAGTACAGGCCTTGGGTATAGACTCCAAGCTAACAATCAAAAAGCGAAGAGGAGCCGCCAAGCCATGGTATGAGATAACATATAGGGGTGATCACAGCAGAAATGGTAGGGGCGATGGGGCAGCACAATAGCAATATCAGAGGACGATAGTAGATCAGGTGCCAGGATCAGGGCCTACTCAGGAGGAGCTAGAAGAGGAGGAAGGGAGATAAGAAAGTCATCTGGTGGAGAAGAAAACTCAGACACACAGTTGATGGGGTAGAACGACTCAGTCTCGACAATGGCCACATTCCTAGAGGTAATATACCAACGGAGCTGTAAGGAAAAACACCAGTACCCCTTCTGTATTTTGGAGTACCTGATAAAGATACATTTAAGGGAACAAGGATCGAATTTGGACAGACCTGGACAAGTATCACGAACATAACAGACACAACCAAACAGGCGAAAAGGGAAGCTATAAGGGGTGAGAGTAAAGAAGAGAACAGACTGGAGGGTGACACCACAGAGTACAGATGAAAATAAGCAATTGGTGAGATAGCAGACAGTGAAAACAGCATCACCCCAAAAGTGTTTAAGAACACCAGTATAAAACAAAAGAGCAAGAGCAGTGTCCAGACGATGACAATTCTTATGCTCGGCAACCCTGTTTTGTTGGGGGGTTTGGACAAGAAGTCTGGTGAACAACTCCATTGTGCAACAATGCTCCTCAAACCAAGTGGGTATGTACTCTCAACCATTATCACTACAGGGAGTACGAACTGTATGACCAAACTGGGTACGAGCCTCAGAGGAAAAAGAGCTCCAAACATAAAACACTTTGGAACGAGCACGCATGAGATAAATGTAAGTAAAGCAAGAATAATCATCTACAAAAGTCACAAAGTAGAGGTAGGAACAGGGCACGGTCCCCACACATCAGTATGCACAAGAGCAGAAGAAATAAAACTTCTTTTATTATTACAAATGGGATAAGACACACATTGGTGTTTGGCTAAATGACAAGACTCACAAGATAAATGAGAAATAGATTTAAATTCAGGATACAAAATTTGTAAACTAGCTAAAGAATGATAACACAAACGACAATGAGCATCATAGAAGCCCTTAGCAAGCAACCGGCTCATCAAGCACATAAAAACTCCCTGTAACACTTCTTTTACTGATAGTTTGTTTCATCACCAAATCCTGAAAAATACAATGATTAGAAAAAATGTTACCGAGCAGTGCAAATCTTTAGTAACTCAACTAATAGAAAATAGATTAAAATGAGAGTCAGAAGTATATTACACATTCTACAAAGTCAACGAGGAAGTAGGTGCAGTGATTCCACAACTATAGATATCAAGAAAGAACCACTGGCCACTGTAACCTGCCGAGTTCCAGTAAAAGGAAAATACGCAGAAAGAGTACATATAGTCCCGGTCTTATGATCAGAAGCACCAAAGTTAATAAGCCAAGTGTGAAGAGTCACTATGCAAGCAGTGGAGTTACCTGTAATAATGTGTCAACAGTAGAAGAATAAGCCACAGGGGACGGAGCATACCGGTCATACTCAGTATCAAACAAATGGACCATGTGGGCCTCAAAAGAAGAAGTAGGCGTAGTGCATGGGCCATAGAAGAAAGCTTAAAGCCCAACTGGGAACAATGTTGACGAATGTGACCAGCAACGCCACAATGATGACACAAGGGAGAAAAAACAAGCAACACGGTCAGTTGAATCAATGGGCCCAACACAAGACTCAAAGTGACTCGCTGATCGATTCACATGGCGAAAGGCCTCCGGGAGGGATGAAATATCCATCCATGCAAATATCTGGGACCGGGTAGCCTAACAATCACCACCACCAAGACTAGGTAAATATAGAACGGTCATAATCTGATTGCATTGGCGATGAAACACTGCCAAGTCGAAAGTAAAGGGGAGAAATCAGTCATACTCATCTGTAAGAGTCTTGAACCCAGAATAGTGCTCCTAAAGAGTTTTTTCCTCACGCGTGAGTTAGAAGAAACCCTTCATCACAACAAACAGGCAAGACAGATCATTCGTGGTGGAGTAGGTATCGGCCAAGGATTGTCAAATCTCCCTCACAGTATCAGCATTGGAGACCAGTATCTCAACAGACTCATTCATGGAGTTCAGCAGTAAAATAAACAATCGGACGTCATTCCAGAGCCAAGAACGGTACTGAAGAGAAGTCTTGGAATGAGCACTCTCTGTCGATGTGAATCCAAATCCATGTCCTGAAGAGACTTCAAGACTTTCTTCTGCCATAAAATATAAGTAGACGGGCCAATAAGCAGACTCAGAGTGACTCGCTGATCGATTCACATGGCGAAAGGCCTCCGGGAGAGATGAAATATCCGCCCATGCAAGTATCTGGGACCGGGTAGCCTAACAATCACCACCACCAAGACTAGGTAAATAGAGAACGGTCATAATCTGATCGCATTGGCGATGCAACACTGCCAAGTCGAAAGTAAAGGGGAGAAATCAGTCATACTCATCTGCAAGAGTCTTGAACCCATAATAGTGCTCCTAAAGAGTTTTTTCCTCACGCGTGAGTTAGAAGAAACCCTTCATCACAACAAACAAGCGAGACAGATCATTGGTGGTGGAGTAGGTATCGGCCAAGGACTGTCAAATCTCCCTCACAGTATCAGTATTGGAGACCAGTATCTCAACAGACTCATTCATGGAGTTCAGTAGTAAAATAAACAACCGGACATCATTCCGGAGCTAAGAACGGTACTGAAGAGAAGTCTTGGAATGAGCACTCTCTGTCGATGTGAATCCAAATCCATGCCCTGAAGAGACTTCAAGACTTTCTTTTGCCATAAAATATAAGTAGACGGGCCAATAAGCTTGATTTCTACCAGTCGAGTGGATGAGGAGAAGATCTGACGCCGAGGGTCTCGCAAGCCACCACAGGCTGGGTAGATGGAACGGATGGTGATGGCAAAGGACCTATGGGCGAAAAATCTGTAGTCAACGTGACTACGAGATAAAAGAGGATAAGGAAGATCTCTCCCTTGACAACTATATCAGTCCGACGAAACACCAGTCACCAAATTAGGACATTAAATCAACAAGGACAAAACATCAACTATGGAGCAGCAGTGAATACAGATCAAGCAAGCATAATGCTGGAGCAAGGAGGCAAGAGGAGGACCGCAGCAAGGAGGAGAGCAATGGAGGAGCAACATCAACGAACAACATTAGCAGAGGTGACTGGGGTGAGCCCCACAGTGGGCGCCAGAAAGGTCGCCGAAGATGGCGATGGCGCCGAAAGCAGCGATAGGGTAAGGCGTCGGTAGTGGTGCCGAAAAACAAAGGTGGCGCAGGAGAGAGAGAATGTTAGGGGTTTTTTTTTCTTTTTAACACAACTCTGATACTATGTTAAGAGAAAAACACACACCTAATCTAAAGAGGTGAATGTTTATTTGTAATAAACTAAGGAGATTAAGATTAACCTAATGAACCCTAACAATCTAGGCCATTAGGGTTTATATGAACTAAACCTAACAGCTAACAGATAGAAATGTTAAAAAGTTTTTTTAAACAAATTGGTGAAACACAACCAAGAAAAAGGAATAATACTACAGGCACACCCTCCAACCACAACCCCAACCACACCCCCTGCCACCCACTATTCCTCACACCTAACATCCCCCACAGTCACACGTCCAACCACACCCCAGGTGGGACCCATTCCCACATTATAAAAAGAATTTTGCTATACACACAAAACACAGTCCAAAACGACATCGTTTTGGGCTGTTTTAAAAAAAATAAAAATAAAACCCCCAATCCTCCCCCCCCCCCCCAATTAATTAAACCCTGTAGTTCTGAGTTCTTCCTCAACCCCACTACCCCAAAAACCAGTCCCACAGAGAGAGAGAGCCTTCTTCCTCAACTCCAAAACCAGTCGAATTGAGGGAGAGCCATTGCGACCACCGCCGGCGCTGTGCACCACGACGACGGCCGCTATTAGGCA
>JABCMJ010010474.1:0-12346 GCA_014822125.1 Arbutus unedo | reverse complement strand
CCCCCCCCCCCCCCCCCCGCGGTTGCCCGTGGATAGATGATATTAAATATCAAAACTACACTATTCAAACAAAACAGTACAAAGGTCAAAGGTCCAGACCAAACTTAAGACAAGTACAAATTATAATTTGAAATAGGCTTCTTAATCCTCAAAATCGAATAGACAACGAAACACATCCTCCAAAACACCATATAGCAACTCATTCAAGGAAGATTGATGAGTTATGTCAGCGACTCTACACTAGAAACTAGATTAAGCTCATCGCAAAGAAAAGGTGGGAAACAAAAATAGAACAAAACAATTAGATCCCATACCTCAAGGAAAGCACATGGCTCATTGTGATCCACATTAACCTCAAAATGGTAC
Organism: Arbutus unedo; assembly: GCA_014822125.1. Classification (NCBI taxonomy): domain Eukaryota; kingdom Viridiplantae; phylum Streptophyta; class Magnoliopsida; order Ericales; family Ericaceae; genus Arbutus; species Arbutus unedo. The sequence continues at coordinate 11,980 of JABCMJ010010474.1, read as the reverse complement.
GCCTTCAAAGTTCCAAAGGCACTAACTATCTCCTTAACCTGGGAAAACACCCTAGAAACTTAAGTCATCTAACATATGGATGATAACCACGAAAGGAGAATTAGAAGCAAGGTACAATTATGTTACCATTTCCGGTGAAATAGTCTTTGAAATCCCACCGATGAAGATCTGGAGCAATGCATTTCGAGAATTCTTTCAATACAGAGAAGGAAAATACAAAACATCCAGCACATAAATTACAACAAGATGCATAATAGCCTCATGAAACAAGCAGTACCAATCCTCGTAACAAGGTCAAAACAATTCCATATTAACTTAATCCTCATTGAGTTCTACATCACCGATTCAAGGTATTGGATTAATGGAGATCACATGGAAACCAAGAATATATGTATATATCATGCTGTTAGCATACTCAAGATGGGAGACTTAGTGCTAGGGCGAGTTATTGCTCTGCCATCTAAGTAAATGACATATTGAATGATTGCCTGCTAGCAGTCAAGAAAACACGAATGCTACCAAAATAGACTACAAAAAAAGCAGCACCAAATCACGTTGAAGGATATTACGACCAAGTTGCACAAACTAATACTCAAATGCTAATATGACAGTCTTAAGAAATGCTACCAAAATAATCTCATGTCTGAAAATTAGAAGTAATACGCATTTGTTAGCAATGTATGTGAGTTTACTCATAGACAAGGCTTTTGTTCAGGTGAACTGACATGAGTTGCAAGCACATCCACACGGGACAACTACTTAAAATGTTGACAAAAAACTCACTCCTTTTGCAAAAATCAGACTAAATAAAAAAGAATAGACAATAAGATTTACATATCGAATTAATTGACTTCCATGCCGGGCAATGAAATCATGATAGAGAGAGCAAGTTACATAGACCAACACATGGGTAAATGGTTTCTGGAAAGAGCAGAAATTGCATAGTACTTTCTAGCAGATGACTACAGCATAAACTTAATTATTGACTTCCTTACATACCTTACGAGGTGAATCCCTTACTATATCACTTGTTGAATCAACTGCAGCCGCCAATTTGTCAGGACCACCAGTCTGCATGAAAATAGCAACTGTCTGAAAACCTGCTACATGGATAGTAACCACAATATACCTCAGAACAAGCAATGCATATAATAAAAGCTTTAACCAAAAATAGCCTACATTAGTACATAGAAAAACTCAAGAAAGAAGAGGATGATGCTAGGATTAGAGTCAATAAGAGAACTGTTAGACGGAAAACGATAAACACAAAATCATTACATATTTAATCTCAATCAATGAGTCCTGTGACAGCTCCATGACAAGAATTGTACTGAAAAATAGAGGCCAAGATCTTTAGTGAAGATCTATGCATTGCCATATCTAATTTTGAGCTTCCTGCTTGCTACTTCAGATGGTTGGGGCTATTAGAAATTGATTATGTTAAAGACCATTACTGTGACATAAACGCAATGCTCATAACTCAAGAAAGTGTCCATGGCACCCAATAAAAACCCAGCAAAAAAGTTGGGCTCATGGGTCCAGCAGAACTCAAGCTAAGGCTACACCTCTCTCTTCCACGATGTACCTTTTCTGGCTAAAAATCATTTGAACTCAAAGGGTGGCCCCGCTGGTCCAACCCTTGTTACCAAGACGAACATGCTCTCCCCAAAATGAACCATATAACCAAGCGAAAGCCTGACTATATCAAGGCCCACTGATCTGCACCATAGAATCAGCAGTGTAGAATGTACTACCCCTATAAAGCCTAGCTTGCATCAACAACCAGTGCACAAACTAAACTAAACTAAACAATCTGAATACTATGGAGGTTAAATGGATAAGTGGGAAATGTTATTGTCATTCTATATCGGTTAATGGAAATGAGGAAAGACGTGGCATAGCTATGAATTGGTCGGCAGAGGTGATTTATTCCTTTCTTTGAAGAAATTTGGAAACAGAAAATCCGAGCAGCAAGCAAATACATTTGAATAGTGAGAGATACTTCCATCACGAACTTAGATGGTACACAATAGTCCAGAGAGAGTATTAGTCTAAATGTGTATGTGTATGAATGAATGTTGGATCGGCATGATGTACTGGTCCTTTCACTTGATTCTTGTTCACCTTTGCAAATAGTCACTTAAATATAATGTATCATACAAACAATAACTAGCAAGTAAGAGATTTTAACTCAAAGTCACAATCTGCTCTAAATGTCATTAAAGTATAACTTGTAGTCCTTCAAGTTCCCAAAAACAGAAGCAGTAATGCTTATCAGGGAAAACAAATGCCAAGGCTCTTATAATCAGTTCATTTTTTTTTTTTTTTTGTGCTGAGAGGTTTTTGTCGTATGGTAAATGGTTTCAACACTTGTCTTTCTCCCCCTGATGCCACCTTAAACAGATGCTACGCTAACTGAATCATGTTAATGCTAATACTGAGTTATTAAAAAAATGAATCACTTTCCTGGTTTATCTACTACATAAAATCAACTATTATGATTCAGCAAAAAATAACAACTAATACATAAATAACCAAACTCCAAGATAGAATTGAAATAGCAGAAACAAAAGTACAAAATGCTTAAGAATGACGTAATTTGATGACAAACTTAGATATTGCACAAGGAGAAAATAGGTTTGTGTTTCACCAATACTCGACCAACACCTGTGGATAAACACAAAACAAAGCGACTAGTTCACACCCAATGCTAACAATCTCGAACTATTTCCTTAAGTGAAGAATACCATCAACTTCCATGCAAATCTAACTTATGTAGAACTACTGACGAAGACAAAGAGTAATAGTAAAATCAGTAAAAGCCATAGGCAGGAAGAAAAAGAGTTGAACGTGGCATCATTCTTACAGCTACTTCGACGAAGTCTTTTGGGCGTCTAATTTTAAGAATGGAGCCGGAGAAGGATCTGCCATCGAAAGAAAGAGCTGCTGAAGCATACTCCGGAGTAAGAAATTCCACTAATGCTTGTCCCTTCTCTTTGTTTATCTGCAACCAAACACAATTAGGCATGTTAAATCACCCCGATTGTAAACAAATTCCAAGGCAAAACCAAATATACATATTGATAACTTATAACGAACTTACAATGCAGCTGATACAAGGCTCGGATCCTTTCACGTGGGTAACACCTGAAGATAGCAGGAAATTATTAAGATATTCCATCACATCTTTCTCAGAAGCTGAAGCAGGCAAGTTTTCTACATAAATCCTCCTCATAGGCCGGGTTGCTTGTGTGAGCTGAATAGAGTCAAGGGCGGTGTTTGAAAAAACCCCAGAGAGGGCCTTCACAGTCTTGGAAAATGCAGGATCCACATTGGATATTTGATTTCTGTTGGATGCCACAGTTTGATTTGCGTTGTCCACATTAGAAATAACAGAAACAGTCAAACTCCTGCCTGTTTCCGCAGGTGGGAGATCCCATGTGGCACTTTTTTTCTCCGTATGAGACCAATGTGGTGGGGAAGGAGTCTTTACTGCAGCCTCTGTTTTTCTCTTCCTTGGGGAATAGCCACCAAGCTGCCTTGCTGATTCGCCATGTCTTCTATAGTGGCTATTCTCACCATTACTGGATAATCTATGCCTGTCATCATCAGATTGCTGTCTTCTGGACTTATCTTTGGTAGAATGAGAGGGCAGCTCTCCTTGCTCCCATACAGTATGCGATTTACGTTTGTGTGCCCTTGGCGACAGCGAAACAGACCTTCTATCTCTGTCTTTATCATGCTCTCTACTCCTTGACCGTCTCTTTTTATGTCTTGATTCTTCACTATGGAAATGTGATGGCTCCTTCCTTTCCTTTCTCTTAGAAGTTTCTGAATCATCCCATTTCCCAGAATCATTTTTCTTTACTGCATTCCTTTCTCTATTTCTCTCGTCATCTTCAACCCTGCGCTTGTCTTTGCTTTCTTTTTCAGATTTCCCTCTACTCCTCTCTTCATATCTGTCCTTCCATCCCAAATTTCCAGCATGCCTATTTTCAGATTGGTTTTCAGAATGACCAACTGACCGCTCATCATTTTTATTCCTGCCATGATCCCATCTGTCATCCTTGCTTGCCTTAGTTTTATCACTAACCTCTTTGTTCAATGTTGCCCTTGATTTTATTTTGGAGTCATGATCGTCATTATATCTTTTGTTCATCATCCGGTCTCTAGTCGCAGCAGTGTTATCTTCTTTCTTTCTGGAACTTGCCTTCAGAAAATTCTCTGAAGCATGCTTTTTGGTTTCATAGTCACGATTGTCGCTGTCTCTTCTATTCACTAATCTGTCTCCAGCCATATTAGTGTTATCTTCTTTCCTTCTGGAACTTACCTTCAGAAAATCCTCTGAAGCATGCTTTGGAACAGGCCAAAAATCATTGCTGTTTTTACTACCTCTGCCAGATACAGAATGATCAGAAACTTTCTCGATTTTTTTAACCTTCTCCGCATCCCCAATCACATCTTCAACATCTCCAGACAGTTTCTTGCTTTTCCTTCTGCGCATTATCTCATCAAAACTGAAAGGTCTTGTCCGAGCAGCAGTTCCTTCGTCTCTACTTTCCTGGTAAACCACACTCTTGAGCCCATGCTTCTCTTTAGGCCGACTTGATCTGCTCATCCTGCTAAAATCTCATTATATGAAAATTCTGATGTTTCATACTCAAGGAATAAATACCCATTTATTGAATATGCATAAAGAGATTGAACATCACTGAGTTATCAATCACTACCTTAAAAAAGGATAAATAGCCTAAAAAAACCAATGAAAGGAAGAAATTTGCAAGCCTGAAAGATTTTCCGCTTTCTGGCTTCATACATACACATACACATGATTGTGCTATGGCATGATAAGATGGTTAATGAGTTAGACAAATAGGTCAATACGCACACACAAACACGCACAAATACTACACACGCAGATACATACATATACATATACATATACATACATACATATATATGGGGGGGGTTGGTAAATGCGACTAATTGGAGTATTGGACCATTAAATGAAACAGGACCTAAACGAACTAAGAACATATACTTCCCACTAACAACCGAAAGGGTTTCCGAGCCAGTTCCCCACAAAAAAACATGAACTTCTGGCCCTAGAAAAGATTCCATACAGTCGCTCAACAATATACATGGGTTTACTGTACATAAACATAACAATCGTTTAAGCTCGGGGAGTAAGAAAATGAGTGAAGAAAAGACTTACGGAGACAGATATGCCGCCGGAAGTTGACGGGAGACGGAGATCTTCTCCGGAATGCCGTCGGAAAAACAGGGGTCGGTTGCAGAACAGGGTGTCGGAGGAATGGATCGATCAATGGTTGATAACCTAAATCCAATGAGCCGATGCCCGCTGCTGTTTTATCTGGAGTCTAAATTTACTGTGCTACCCCTCTGGACTAGGGATTCCCTCCCTTATTTTCTTGAAAGATTAGAGAATTTTCTCACTCAGATTTTTTTTCCAAGAGAAAATTTACCAACACAACTTAATAAAAAAATTATCTGCATGAGATGGTTTCTAACACATTTTGTCTCCATCACTTATAGTTTTTTTTCTTTAGAAAAAATAGATAATCTACATTAGTATTGTCCTGCACTATTGTTAGAAATGACAAAAACACATGAAATTTACGAAATAATGAATAAGATGTTATGAATTTTAAAATTACTTATAAAGCACATTTGACAGCGTGATCGAAATCAATAATTCGAATTATAAGAAAATATGGCTCAACTTCTTATTTACAAATTTGTTTATTAACAAACAAATACAATCATGTTCGGCTACCCTTTGCCTACCAATGATAAAGGAATGCTTACATTAGGCGCGAAATCCCTATAAGTGCTAATCTCGTTTTGTCGTTTCCTTCACGGCTCGGCCTTCTTTGCCAGGAGGAATCTTTGATTCATGGCCGGAGATCAAGGCACAGATCAATCAAAAAACGAGCAGCAATCTACGATTGAAAATTTCAATATTACTGGCATTGTTTTTTGTATTTTTTAATGAATTTTGCATCAATTTTTTTTAGATTAATTATTCATCTAGAGAAAATGAATTTAGAAAGTGAATAATTATTATCAAAAGCTCCAAAGGTTAACTAAAAACAAAAAACAATTAAAACAATTATAATTTTTCATTGTCTTTATCTTCCTATTTGTATTTTTATAATTTTGATCCATGTGTTTTATCATTTTTTGATTGTTCGTCACAACAAAAAAAAAAAAACTACAAATTGAATACTACTATAAAAAATTACAAAATACCAAATAATATCAATTATTTTTAACGAAAATAATTTAGTTCAAACTCAATCGTATGCCGCCCTAATTCTAGAAGTGGGTAAAGGAAATTAAGTGGCAATTTACTTGCACTTCCTTTAGTTATCAAATATAATCATTCAATCATTCAACCTTTCGTTACATTCTTTCTCCAATCCAAATAGAATATAACACAATTAGTCCCATTCTATATTCTATAAGAGTAATGCTACACACAGGATTAGCCCTGAGATAAGCCTCGCAAACTTTCGACGCGGAGTAACAATTTTTTTTATAAATATAAAGAAAAACAATAAAAATACCCGAAAAAAATTATTACCAATACTAAGTGCGTAACAAAACTAAGGACGGACCTTGGGTAACCTAAATATCGGAGCTGGCTACACACATAGATTTTTTAGACACATCCAAACACAAATATGTTCAGAACCGTTGAATACACATAAAGCCCTCAATAATTTGTGAACTCCATGTGCATCTAAGTATTCCGAACACATCTATGTTCTTAGATTTTTTTAATTCTATAAACAATATTTGAAACGGCTTAAGAGCGCCTCGCCAATCACATTTACTATCCTAAAAACTCACAAGTCTCATCTTTCATCATAATTAATCCACATTTTGATTGTGTTTCACAAAGCTAACTGAAAACAAGTTTATAAAAGTTTCCCAAACAAAAATTGACAACGTTGTCAAAACAACCATTATTTGGCATTGTTCATTACATAAGAGACCACACAAGACAGATATAAATCAACATAACAGAGTTACAGGAAGTTGAGAAACGCTGGGTGTTCGTCGCTGAAGAGGAATCGATGTTCTTATTTTTCCTGCAGGTTTAATCTTGATACCATATGTTCAGTTTTCTGCACAAATAGAAGAGACAAATCTATGCAAGTCAGTACATATTTCAAGATATAAAGAAAGAAACACCACAAAATAGGTTAATGGTTCCAATGAAATAGGATCGAGGTTCCGGGGGTAGCTCTAGAAGGTATCCATTGCTTTCACTGTTAATATTTTCCAAGTTCATTTTATTTTCCGGAGAAATAAAAATGATGATTGTGACAAGAACTTACAACAAACCAAAACCCACTGCCAAACACTAAAAACCACATCCAAAATCTCTACTTTTGCTCGACCAGAATTTTGAAGGCATCATAGTTTCTGCCTCCCATGATACAAGTTTTAAAGCAAATTTATGCCAGAAGGCCTTTTACGTCCTTTTCTTCTTTCAGCTTTCTTTTCCTTTGCGAGAAAAATCAGGAATGGAATTGGGTGACATGCAGTTTGGGAATATTGGAAGATTGATTGCCCGGCCTTGAGCAGAAACAATCATGGAAATATTAACTGGTCTAGGGGGAAGAATGAAAACAGTAACACAACACTTGGCATTAATGGCTTCTAGCGAAAGAGTGGAGGAGAGATATCCAATGAGCTTCCTTTCTGAGGGGCCTCAAAAGATATTCGCTTATGAATCCTCCGGACGCGACAGGTCCCATGAAGAAGCCTCTCGAAAATATTTAGAAGCAATGATACAAAAAAAAGACGACAGGAATATCAAGATAGGATGAGTGAAAGATGTTTTCTATAGGTAGTAATTATATTTGGTATTTTATTAAAGAAGGTAAGGTTGATGTAGTGAGGGAAAAGTAGACAAGTAGGTCGATGGAGTCTACTCGATTAGGGCTCCACTGGGGAAGGTTTTGATTTGTTGTTCATACCCGTAGGTACTAGAGGAGATCGCTATGATCGCGACTGTATTCGTATCGAAGAGATGCGACAAAGTTCATTCAAATGTCTTTAAATTGACCCTTTAGCAAAAAGAAAAAAAGAAAGGCACCCTACTGAACAGATGTTGGACACCCCCACTCCATTAATGAGGCACTTCACTTCCTAGAACAAGTATCAGAAGCCTGTATTTTCCATGATTAGCCGAAAGTTTACCTACTCAATCAAAGTTGCGCAAGATAAGCAACTAACCTGCTCCGTGTAGGGCAGATACTTCCCGTCAAACGTCAGAACTACGCGATCTTTTCCATCCACGCCTTTAACTTTGTCAACCGAACAGTAAAAGTCTATAGCTGACATGCTAAACATCCAAGCAAAACATAAGAGAAAACAAAGTGAAACTTAGTTAGAAACTAATGACTTGAAAACGATAAGCAAATGCAATAGTTGCGAAGTACCAGCAACAAACATTCACAATTATTTTTTCTTATTTGCACCTATATTGTCAAGGAATCCACAGCTGCGTGTGGTGTCATAAAAAATTAGCCATGAAAGAATCTAGCATTTCTTTCCTTTTGGACATCAGATTATTTTTACTAGGTCAGTCTTCCACTCTTCCTAATTTGACTTTAATAGTTCTAGATCTTGTGGAGAGGCATGGTAGTGACAAGTGAGTGTGTGGCACACGCACACGCACACGCCCTCCAACAGAAACATGCAAGCAGAAAGGGAAAATGAAAAATGAAACACAACCCAAAAAAACATGTAAATGTAACAAGGTAAATACAAATGTTCACATAGGTCTCTAGGGTTCATTTTGAACTGGATCACTAAATTAGACATACTAATAGCTATATCCATACCAAAACCAGAAATGTAAAAGTGATCCAAAATTAGCAACTTACATGCCATCACCAAATTCCTCGTTGATGATTTCCTTGATGCTCTCACCAAAATGCATTACTGCTTCATTCAGCCTATGAACTCGAAGTCAGAAAAGGGACGAGAAGACATTACAAAACAATTCAAAATCAAACAGGTAAAGTTAAACACAAGCTTCTTCATCATCCCACCCTAAGCATCAACTATAGGGAAATGAGTAAGAGAATAATGTAGGATTCTGAACTACTTAACAGAACCTACAGAATTGCACAGAACCCCCATGGTTGGAAACACAAACATAGGCCATCACTTTACCTTTCATATGAAGTTCAAATTATTATCAGTAGTAGTGAATAATGTAGCAGCCAGACTATTATAGTCTAGATAATTGGGATGAGTCTCTTTCTGCAAAGAGTATCAATTTTTTATAAAGAAAACCGTTGTAAAGAGGTAAAATGAAGTTCAAAGCAAAGTCTGAAATTCCTCCATAACGTCTTTCTGAGCAAAATCATTTTCTTAGGTGATGGAAGAATTAGAGAGATAATTTTTCAAGTTTCACGTTACAACGGCCTTAAGTAGAAGGAGTTCTTGTTAGATGTGCCTCGTATGATGTTTCTTTAGAACATTTGTTGTATAAAGTTCTTTCATAGAAATGTATGTGATCCAATGTAATAGCTAGACATTCAACCCCTTTCTAATTTAATAGCAAAAATTGAACTACAATAACCATTCAAAGATCATGAAAGTGATGAATATAATACAATTAGGCAGGTTAATCAAAGTTGGTCAGCATTCATTCTTACAGGCAAAAATACATGTAGAACTCAAATTTGCCAACCCTATTTTTGGATTTTAGTGTCCCTCTCATGCTTGTCAAACATGCCCAAAACAAGTTCACGGGCAAAAATCCGCATATAAATTGTCTTGCCTGGTTCAGGTCACCAATCACCATATCCCCTCCAATAAAATTGCCAATTCCTAGAGTTGATGAGGCAGAATAGCTAAGTGGCTCAAAATTCTTGGGAAACAATCGAATTGAAGGTCCGGAGGAGAATTGGCCATTCATTCTTGTGAACTAATTGAGACCGAAATGGGTAAACCAGATACAAATGGAGAGGCATAACCAATTGATGAGCCAAGAAAGGCGTTGAAAGACGAGCTCTACTTTCTTGATCCATCTATGGGGAATCCCCTATTAGGTTAGGCATTGGGGGCCTGTAAAGAAGGACACTCAATCCTGTACAAAGCTTAAACGTCCCATTATCAGCGTCTCATTCCACGCAATTCAATCCTTTACCAAAAGGTAGCACACTTAGTGACTGGAACAAACTACTTCCCTATTTGGTGTTTGGATTTTGGAATTACCCTAGGAGCACCAATGAGTGTTTCTTGCAGGTCAAACTATGATACAAGAGGTTTATTGAAAATTGGAGTCAAGAACAAATCAAAAAGAGCTTTTCAAAAATCTTGATATAAAAAATCAGAAAATCCAGCACTTAAAAGCCACAACAATCATCCCAACGAATTAATTGTGAATTTTTAAAATGCTGAAGAGCGATTAAGTGGGTGTTTATTGCCGCTAAAATTGATTATCAAAACAAAGTAACCAAAGGGAATTAAACTACAGCTCTTTAAAGTTGCGGCTTAAACAGCAAACACCCCTCTATAACAGTTTATGATCCATAAATTATTCGATTCATTTGTGTTCCAATACAAGATTTTTAGCACATATATAGATATACAATCATGCTGCCTCAACTGAACCTCACAAAAAGAGGGAAAACCCCAAATTTACATCCAACAAAACCTACTAAACAAACACCCAGATGAAAAGAAAAAAAAAACAATCTGGAGACAACAAATAAATGGAAAAAAGAATGTGGGGTTTACCTATAAACAGTGGGTTCTTGGATCAAATTGGGGTCGTAGGACCTTATGGGAGGGAGCATCATCTCCTGAAGCAGGTCCTCGGGCAGTTCGGGCAGGGCCGACCGTAACTTGGGGACTGTTTCGGGGTTTAATTTAGCTTGGCGTTTAAAGAGCTGGGCAACGTAGACATTGGTCAGACCGGTCTCAGCCGCTATCTGACCGTAGGTCTTGCCGGAGTTGCGCTTCACCGCCTCCAAGAAACTCACTATCCTCGCCTTTTTGGTTCTCTGCCCTTCCATTTTTGGGGCTTGGTTCGAAAATATCCTATACTCTTGATCACACTTACACACCACACGCACACAGATGTTTCTTCAAGATACAGGCAATATATATATATATATATATATATATATATTTTTTTTTTTTTCTCTTTATTATTTTGCTACGGTCTCTGATTCGAACTATTTAACGTGTTTAAATACGTTTTGAAGGATATTTGTAAGAAATTGTCTCAAAATAATATCGAAAATAGCTTGCTCTAAACAGTTTTTGATAAATATTGACAAAAATAATTTTATGAAAAATTAAATAGATCAAGTTTTTGTAGATATTATTTTGAGTTAATTTCTTACGAATATCTTTAAAAACATACTTTAAACACATTAAATAGTTCGGACCATCAGAATTTAATTAAAAAATAGAAAACCCGCACCGTAACAAAATAAAAAATCCTTTATTAAAAACTTACTATATATGTATAAGCGCGATACGTATACAGTGGGCCTATTACTTATTATTTGGACATAGGGAAAGTTGCAAAAACAAAGAAAATATTTATTACTTGGGTAGTTATTCTTGTGTGTTAAATTGTTTATTACATGACAAAAATAATATATAAAATGTGTCTTAATTTTGTACATTATGAGTGTGTAATTTAGAGTGTGTTTAATGGACTTGGGCCAACATGATGTGTTATGTGTTAAAATGATATTATTTTAACACATAAAATACTATTCGAACTATTGAATAACGTTCAGACAATATTTTATTCTAAAATAATGTTGTTTTGGTACGCAACACACTTGTTATGAAGTAACATATGCTCTATTCTGTATTTTAATGATGGTGTAAAATATCACAAATGTATATAGAAGTTTATTCTCAAAATCACAGTAGTTCCTACTTTCTCAAAATTTATTCTACAAGAGCA
>JABCMJ010010473.1:0-18148 GCA_014822125.1 Arbutus unedo | reverse complement strand
ATTCTGGGATTTCCCCAAAAAATCTGATGTGGCTCTATTTAAAGGTCAAATACACTTACACCCCTCACCATTATACTTGTCACCCACAACACCCTTATCTCTCATACATTACACATAAACCCCCAAATCATATACATACATAAATTGCATAAAACTACTTTAAAAATCAAATTCCGGGCAATTTATAAAATAAAAAAAAATATTCCGGGTTGTCACACATTCTTAACTTGGAGATCAAATTTCGGGGACGAAATTTCCTAAGGAGGAAAGGTTGTCAGGACCCGAGATTCAACATCTTGTTTTTATTATTTTTAGAATTCGTAGTTTTGACTTTAATATTTAATTGTGGCTTAATCATAATGGATTGGAACATTGGGACTCGATGCGAGGGTTATCGTAGTTCGAGGGAGATTAATATAATTAACCCAATTATGAGTATAAAAGGATTAGGAAATCCTAAAATCAGTTTATATTAAAAATATACACCATTTTCAAAGGAGATCTTTAAACTTTAACAGTTTGAGGAGGGAGAATGAGCGTCTAGCTAGAGAATTTGTACGACGAGATCAACTAGGAAGTTGTAGAGGACGTTCAGAGCTTCGCATAGAGCCCAGAATCAACTTAGTACGCGAAGTATTCGAGAGATTTTTGATCATACAAGTGTCTGCTGCGTTTTATTCAAATAAGGTAGGATTTCATGTTAAATTACATTGGGATATTGCGTAGATCATATTTAATTCGGTGGTATATATATGTTGTTTTTAGTATGTGACTGAGTTATGCATGTTTTGTAGGAATTTTGAGATGATTTGGACAGTTGGGTTGTAGAAACGAAGGTCAAAACAAAATTATTTGCGAAGAAATGAATCTGAAAAAAACAGAATACAACAATGATCTGATTTTGGAATATTCCATTAAGGTAGTTCTAAAACTCTAAAATTTTTGAAACTTTTACTGAGTGTTAATTTTTGTGTCTACTATTTGGGTTAAACTTTCGAAGCCTAATTCAATGTAAATAATTCTATAAAAATCCGTGATCGAATTGTGGCAGATTTGTGTTTGTGCTAGCTGCACTGATACACTTCGATAAAACGAGCATAATTTTTAGTATGATTATTGAAATTGCGCACCGTTTTATTGTATTTTACGTTTACACTAGGAAAATCAATTTTTCGATTGAATTTGACGAAACAATTTTGGTATTTCAAAATAAGGTAATCAACTATGAACCAACACAAATGTGTTGTCTGAATTTTATTTTTAACCTATTACGTATCGTTTGAAAGCTTGTAGAGTGTAGTTTTCTATTGACATTAGACACAATGCCACTACTTATAAATTACAATGTTTTAGAATTTTAAGGGTAAACTTGACTATATAGCTTTATCCACTCGAATAACCTATTGAAAAATAAAATCTGAATTTTTATACACTCGGTCTGTTTCTTGCCTTTCGTTCCACATAGATTTACTATTTGAGTCTGGTTTTGATCGGTAATAGTACATATGAGCACGTATGGACATTGGACTTCGGTAAGGGATGACTCCTCGGTATGATAGCCTGTAAACTCAACATGGGAGACTTTGTGATTTATCCCGTGAAACTACCGGGTAGAAGATGGCCCGACGGTCGTAGCAGTCTGTAAACTTGATTTGGAGTCTTTGCAATTCTTCTGGTGAAAGACCGTGAAACTACTGAGTTTAGAGGTTACCTAATAGTCGGTGTAGCCTGTGAACTCTATGATAGGGTCCTCGATGTGGGCTGCACGCGGTACAAGACTGACAAATTTATGCATGACTCGCATGAGAGCATAATAGTGTTGTGGATTTTAGTCGATGGTTTATATTGTCGTTATGCATATTATATTATTGATTCGAGCGTGCTTTATTCAATATGTTGATGTTTTTAGTATGACTTCATACTCGAACTCCAGCTTGTGTTTTTCTATAAATTAACAATTTACAGGTAATGATGTGGATTCGAAGACTTAGATCTCGTGTATGAAGATGTTTCAGTATGCTAGATAGAATTTATATTTTTGATAATATTTATGTTTAGATATTTAGTTGGAGGTTTTCAGACTCTATTTATTTATTTGTTCAGGCATTGTGGGCCTGTTTTGATTAGTTTATATTCAGATTAGCTTTGATTGATTATTTTTTATTTGATAGTTGATTATCAATTATTAGGGATTTATTTTAGTTTATTGGAGTTATGTTTATGTTAAGTTTTAATTTGCGTTCTTCCATTACTTATTTCATACCCTAAAAGTTTGGGGTGTGACACACTATCACACCTCAAATCTGGGAACATGACGAGCTGTGAACTATGTACTAACCATGGAACACGAAGCCTAAAAATAATATTCGAATAACTTTAATTAAAGAAAATAAGTACCAAATAAAATTTGAGGAATTTTATAAATACCTTTCTGTAGCGAGAGAGACACAAACATCTCATAGTATCCAAACTCCAAATTTACTAACTGAAACACTAATAAATGAATGAAATTAAATCGTTAAACACAATTAAATAACATGCAAATGCCGTAAATGTCCTGACAAAACTGCATAATCCTTGGCTACTCTCCATGCACTAACCTGAAAAAATGTGGAATAAATTCACCAGCTAAAAGCTCAGTGAGTAGTATAGCATGCTAAGGGTAGAGATTTAATGTGGCATACATATAATAGAGTGATAGCCGAAGGTTCAAGTAATGGTTTCAAACTATCAGCGTCAAGGGTTCACAAATAATAGGATCAACGAAGTAAACAACTGATTAATAAACTTCTGAATAAAATACCAATTTTTAATAAGTCTCATTTATACCAAATCAACAATAATCTGAGAATCACTAATCAAGTGGGAACCATAATTACCAAGTACTAAACGCCAAATATTTTCTCAGGTTAGCCCATTGGATCCAACACTGTACATAGAGTCACATGGGATGACACATAAGTCTTTTTCCTAAGTCGATTTAGATAGAATCACCACGGTATTTCATGGGTCTTTTCCCTAATCCATTGATAACTAGAGTCACCATAGTATTTCATGGGTCTTTTCCCTAGAGGCCAAAGTCACCACAATATTTCACGAGTATTTTCCTTGAACTTTTTAACAAATATAAATATGGTCCTAACTAATAAAGAGCAATGGTCAATTGGAGTTACCTGCACTAGGTCTATTCTCTATGTAGCTGTACAGTTCTCAACAAAGGGTCAGTCAACGAATAGATAGCAAGACAAGTAACAGCGATATATAATAAAGAATATATAGGCTCAAGAAGAGTTTAAAGAATTGAATCACATGTTAAACTACTCACTTGGGTCCAAAAGAATATAATCGAATGCACGATATGATAATTGCGCAGTATTCTGAACAAAAAAATATACATAATAAACAATATTAATCACCTAGAAAACATGATTGAGTTAACTAGAACTATAGTGTTATATTATAAAACTAATAGTACGAAACAATTACTATATAATATTCCTAATATACCCACTAATGTACAAATCTCCAAACACTTAATATTTAACTAATACTAAAACCAACATGTATCCCCAATTTGTACTCAATGTCATCAAGAAAGATCATAATTTCTGTAAATTGAATCCCTACCCAAGTAATCAGAAGGCAGCAAGTCAAGGCATCAACACCATCTCGCGCCTCCTTATCCTCACTACTTGTCAAATCGGGAACTTTCTAATTTCCACTCAAAATCCATGTACTTCCACAAAACCAGAAGAAAATCTTGCACTAGAAACCCATTACCAACCTTGATTACTGAAAACATTATGTTACTCCCTCTCTCAACTGAACCCCATCACCAACAGACCCATCTCTCTCCCTTTTTCCCTCTCTCTCCCTCTCACGGCCATATCAACTATCAATCTTCCGAGAAGGAAAACTCTAGGTCTCTCTATAAGTATAAGAAACAAATGGCCCAATAGCTATGCCTATACTTGAAAATAACTAGTTTATCCGTAAAAAAATAAAAGAATAAGTCTAATCTGCACCGAACATAAGTGGCCCGCTAATATAGCCCAAACCCATATAAGAACATTCAAATTAGCTAAACAATGTAACGAAAACTATATAACTGATGTGAATGAAAAATGCCCTAAATTTAAGATACAAAATAAATCAAATCTTTTTTTTTTTAATAAAGAAGTTGAAAACAAGTGTACTGAATATATATATTAATTTTTTTTATAAGTAATTGAAAATAACATAGCATGTTCATCTAATTTTTAAAAATATTTGGATCGTTACACAGTGTGCACCTAGAAGTTTCCCAAATAGCTATGGAAATATGTTTTTAAAAGCAAGAACCAAACATGATATAAAAACAAAATATCTATTCATATTTTTTGGACAACCCTTTTCCAAAAATCCTGCAAAACGAGTGATCTATGATTCGCACCAGAAAAGTTCACCATTGTTCCACCAAATTAGATTATGGATATTCTAGCGAGATTAGAAAGTATATGGCTAAATATAAGCACCAAAAATTGGCGAAATTGGGGTTTGATAAAGTCCCATCAATGGAATTGGTAAGGACTTGAACAAATCACAATCAACTTTCCTTTCACATATATTCTCTCTCTAGAATCGCACACACATAACTAGAAATCCCCTCTGGTAAAAAGAAATTTACCCATAAATCAGCTTGTCTATAAGCACCTTTTTCCGTTTTTTGTGAGAAAATTGGAAATAAAGAACCCATTGTCCCACTTCTGGGAAAGTTACTTCATAGTTTAGTGATGGGTTTTCAATATATTTTTTTTCATTTATATGTATGTAATTAGTTTTGTGCAACACATAAATATGCACATATCCTAACCCATTACCAATCAACGACAATCGATTTCTCCGTTACGAAACTGATAATTTGGCTGCAGAATTTTCACCCAGAAAACACCAAAAAGGGCATAGTGAATACCCTCTGCAATCGATGACCATGTCCAATAGTTTCACGTCTCAAGCCTCTCAAGGTTAGTGACCCCAATGAAAGTCTGATCTGCACTAAACGATTAGTCCCAAACATAAACTATTTTCTGAACAAGCTGAATACCGATCAACTATAATGAATCAAATCTACTTTAAGATTGTAGAAAAAAATATTGCGGATAAGTTGATCGGAATCTATTCTAGAAAATAATTTCATTAATCGACAATTGAACATTACAGAACAAAATTCAATAATAATTCAGAACCACAAAACACAATACCGAACTGTAACGCCCCATTTTTTTTGTACGTTATAATAAAAGATATTTAATTAAGCAGCGGAATAAAAATTTCAATATAAAAACAAAGGTCCAATTTTCAAAATATTTATTAATTGTCGGCAAAACAACCGACCCAAAATTTAATTCACTAAACAGTTTCGAAACTAACAATTCAATTCATAATTCTCATTAAATAAAATCAACTGAAAGGACACCCTAGGTTACACCATCAGACTGTTTCTGATACAGCCATGTCTCTGGTACATTATTCTCATCCAATTCAGTCTCTTGAACTTCTGAGTCATGTTCCCTATTGACCTTCAAAACCTGACGTGAAATGCCAGCGGCCAAGAAGTAGTTTCAAATGAGTGATTAACACTCAGTAAAAAATATCTAACCTTACCCCTAACTTACAAATAAACACACATGATAATCTTTCTATACAACATTGCAAAGAACAATAAATAAACAGAAAATCTGCAATATCGTGCATAAATATGCGTATGCAATGTCGTGCATAAATCTTTCCGCATTGAGTATCCTTTTTATTATTATTATCTCCACACCGGGGTCTCGCAATCCCCCATATCAAAAGTACAACCTCAGGGTCTCGCAATCCCCTTCACTGGTATCGCAGTATCGGAGTCTCGCAATTCTCCTTAGCCAAATTACAATATCAAGATCTCGCAATCCCCTTCATCGATATCATAACACCGAGGTCTCTCAATCCCCCATAATCCACCACAACTCCAAATTGTTCTGGTTATTACTCATTATCGCAACAATTAGATTAAAATCACTAAAATCATGCGATTGCATCAACATCGATCAAATCTAAGTCACATACAACGTTCGTGGGCCCTATCATACAAATTGATCTCAAAAAGTAATAGTCATTTAATTGATCAACTAAATTAAATTAAATCATGAATCATCACATATAATAAATATATAGCATTCCAATGGTTCAAATCCAATCCCGATCTGACATCTAATATTTATTAAATTCTCAACTTGATTAATTCACACAATCGAATACACATAATTATTTCAATAATTAATTATTAAATATTCAATTCATATCTCCTACAAAATCTTCAAACACAAACTAAATCTACTCGTAAATCACATATATATGTAGGGCTCGGTCTGAAATTTCCTACCTTGATCCGATGAAATAAAGTGCTACTAAAAAACCCACGAACTAGATACCACACTGAGATCCGATTAGCGCAACTCTATAAAAAAATCAAAACTATTCATTAAATATAAATAAAAAAAATTGTATGTTATTATTAATAAATAACTATTTTAAATATATAAACTAAACAATGTACTATTATTTATAAACTAATAGAATAAGTAAAACTTGAAAGGTAATATACATGACTATAAAATTAATAAAATACTTATTAACTATATGAATAAAAAAAATAATGAAAGACACGGAAACAGTGGGTTTACAACTGCTGAGAGAGAGAGAGAGAAAGCAAGAGACAGAGAGAGAAGCAGTGGAGAGAGAGAGAGGAAAGAGAGAGAAGAGAAGAGCGAGTGAGAGAAAGAAGAGAGAGAAGCGGTGGAGAGAGAGAAAGAAGAGAGAGAAACCGAGAGAGAAAAGAGAGAAGCGGTGGAGAGAGAGAGAGAGAAGAAGAGAAGAGAGAGAAGCCGAATGAGAGAGAGAGAAGAGAGAGAAACCGAGAGAAAAGAGACACTGCTGCTGGAAAAAGAAAAACAAAAGGGAAGAGAAGAAGGAAGAAAAGAGGAGAAAGTAAGACATGCGTAGAACTAAAAAAAAATACCAAACATGAGATTTTAAAATACTTCACAAAAATCAATATACGTGCAGCAAAATTCTGGACTATGAAAAATGAATAATGGGTCAAAAAGGAGCTGTATAAATAGGCAAAGGAAAATAAATTTGAATCAAGAAGATAATGTTCGATTGGGAATCGAACACTCAAATGATTATCGAACGGAATAAATACCATAAAATAAGTAAAAAAAATATTAAAATCAATAACATAAATAATCTAGGATAAAATATTAATCAATCTGATAAGTCTCCCAAAGGTTCAATGAACCTAGACGAAAGGATAATTATAAATCAAAATAATTAAATCTAATAATAAAGAAATCCAACAAACTTATTTAAAATTAAAATTATTTAAAATATCAAATAAAAAATACTCCGAAAATATGGGTCGTTACAAGCTATCCCCCTTAAACAAATTTCGTCCTCAAAATTCGATGGGTTACCTCAGTTGACAAATAAATTTGGATAGTTGGCCCGTATCGCGTCTTCTCGTTCCCAGGTTGACTCTTGCAGCCCATGGTGACGCCATAATACCTTGAGTAGTGTGATCTTGTTCCCTCGAAGTTTCTTCTCTTGCCGGTCAAGAATTTGGATGGCTTGTTCTTGAAATGTTGCGTTCTCAACCAATGTAAGCTCCCTTCAATTGAGCGTATGTTCTGGGTGTGCCAAATATTTCCTTAGCATTGACACATGGAACGCATTGTGAACTTTGGATAGCTGCGATAGTAGAGCGATACGATATGCTACTTCTCCCACTCGTTCTAACACTTCGAATGGCCCAATGAATTTGGGTGATAGTTTCCCTTTCTTGCCAAAACGAATAAGTCCTCGTCGTGGTCAAATCTTCAAAAATACGTGATCTCCGACATTAAAGGCCAGAGGTCGATTTCTTTTGTCCGCATAGCTCTTCTGTCGACTCTGAGCGGTCAAAAGTCATTGCCTAATGAGTTGAATCTTCTCTGTTGTTTCGTGAACTAGGTCCGGTCTAATAAGGCTAGTCTCTCCAACGTCTGTCCAGCATACAGGTGATCGACAAGGTCTTCCATACAAGGCTTCGAAAGGTGCCATCCCAATGCTTGATTGGAAACTGTTGTTGTAGGCGAACTAGTGGTAGGTGTCTTTCCCAACTTTCCATAAATTCCAAAACGCAAGCTCTAAGCATGTCTTCTGGTGTCTGAATTGTGCGCTCAGACTGTCCGTCGATTTGCGGGTGAAATGCTGTGCTAAAACATAAGGTAGTGCCCAAAGTTGATCGTAGACTCTGCCAAAACTGAGATACAAAACGAGGGTCTCGATACAACACGATAGTATGAATACAATTACCTCAATTTGGTCCTGTTCAATACACACAAAGTGTACTAACACTGTGAGTCAAAACTTTATCATTTTTCATAGTCAAGACAGATCTACTGACACACAGTGTTACAGTCCTACTAGTGGCGTGTCTAATTCCACCTCAGACTGTGAACTAAAGACTTATATTCTACAAAAATCGGTAATCTGATCCTCTATGTGTAAGCCAAACTCTACACACCAGAATATTTACTATGTAGAATAAAAGATACACATGCACAGTATGATATGATATAATGCAAACTTGCCTATAAAAATTCTCATCAAGAAAAAGAATAAATGATTAATAAATAATTCAAATACTAATCCATTACATAAAATTATGTGTGAGAACCCGACCCAAATTTGGGCGATTAAGAACATAATTGGAATTAATTGGGTGATTAACATTGTAAACAGGATTAATTTAGTTAATTAGGCGCTAATCTGAATTTTAATTGGATAACGGGAAGAGGCCTCGGCGTTTATTTTTATTCGTGGTCGAATCCCTGGAATTAGATCAGACGATACATAAACGAGGTATGTTTTCATGAACCATTGTGACATTTGGACCTTGGGTGAGAAGTACCCAATGATTTTTCTTGTGGGCCATGGATATCAGGTATGCATTAGACAGATATTTGCATGCCAAAAATTGTCCAACGTTTTCCACGAAAGCAACTCATTGCCACCTCCTGTTTTCATCTTGTTCTATGAAACCTTTGCTAATTTTCTCAAATCTCTGTTCTTTCAACCAAATTTGAGAGAGAGAGAGAGAGAGAGAGAGAGAGGTGGAAGCCATTGAACAAGGAGGAAGAAATTGAGTTTTGGATTTGGCAAGGAACTCATCAAAAATTAAGTAATTGATCTTAATTATTTCTCTTTTAAGCTTAGTTTTTGGTATTTGAGTGGTTTAGGGGTTGGTTTTGAGGATTTAGAGAGCGAATTTGTGGGTGTAAGGTTGGAGCTTAAGGTTGAAGAAGAAGCACGTCTATTGTTGTAGTTCTGCTCGTAAAATAGTTCATGCAGATGAACTTTTGTTCCATCCGGATGAAAGAGCCCTCTATCTAATTTTGGGACAAACTCATGCCGACGACCTTCAGGATGAACCTATCTCATCTTGATGACCTTCAGGATGAATCCATGTTATCCCAATGAGCTTTACAATGTTTACATGATGTTTTTGGCCTAGATTAAGTAGAACCCCATTTCATCCTTATGACCTATCCTTTCCATTCAGATGAACTATCCTTGAATCTCACATAACCATATCTTACCCAAATGCATTTCTTTGGCCAACCGGATGACTTTCTTTACACAAACAATTATACAATGAACCTAGATTGGAGTTTGGACCTTTAAACCCTCATGTTAACACTGGGAATTAAGGGAGGATTAATGTAATAAGTTTGGATATTGTAGCATTTGTAACTTAGAGCATAGTTTTAATCTACAATATTCATTGTTTATAGGACATTCTCGCGACGTTGAGGCTAAGGTTAATCGTTGAAACTTATTTTATGACGTCAGGTGAGTCCTGGTATGCTTGTCCTACTTATATGTTTAAAAAAATGATACGGCATGTGAATTTGTTGAACCCTATTTAAAGATCATGTATATTAAAATCATGCTTATGCACGACACATGACTGATTAGCATGTGATATGATGTTATAAATTGATGGAGCTAACCCTGAACGATGGAGAAACCCTTCTAACGACTTGTTAAAGATGATCATGTAATGACATCACGTGAAACTCGGTGATTCCCTGACCGTTGGGGGTGTGACAAGCGGTGATTTAAGATAAGGCCGGGTCCCATGGCCAGGTAGCATCGGATAACGTCATGCCAATTCAGTATTATTATTCAAGGGTCGCTCCCTTCACACCCAGTTTCGGTATACACCGTTGGTTGGTTGACTCCGTTACAAAGCATATTGGGTTGTTGAATCAGATGTTGATAACCTACATGTTATAAAATGTAAGGATCCGAATTTTTTTTTTTCGCTTTTATGTTAATGTTCGGAATGTCGAGAGAGTTTTAATGTTGTTGGAAAAGAGAATTGATGGTGAGAAACTTAAAATTTCAAAATTTTGAAAATTTGAAATTTTAAAATTTTGGGCAAAGGGTGGTCGTGACCAGTCACACGATTAGGCACACAGCCGTGACCAGTCACGCTACCAATCACGCGAGTAGGCACGCAGCCGTGACCAGTCATGCTACCAGTCACGTGTTGGCTTTTTGGGCAAATTTTAGACAATGGCCAGCTGTGACTAGTCAGGCTTCAGAGCATCCATCCCGTGATTGGTCAGGCGGGTAAAAAACGCATTTTTGAAGGAGACGAACCAAATTGTTAAAACATAACACACACCTTCTTTACTCAGATTTTTTCTCTTTCTCTCTCTAAGAAACCTACATTTCTTATGTCTCCACCCCAAGATACTTGATCAAACCTTCATATCCCTCAAATTCCATCAAGAATCTTTCAATACCCTTTTAGATCTAGCACTTGGAAGAGGGTTTTTGCTTGGAGATGATTTGATTGGAGTTTCTTCTTCGCCATGGAAGCTAGGGTTTCACTTTGAAACTCAAGTCTTTGATTTTCACTTCGAGGTAGGGATTATCTTATTTCTCTTAGTCGTTTATGACTTGTTTGTGGTGTTATTTGGGTTTACCTTTTGTTTTGAATACTCGAATGTGTTTGAGTATGATTTGTGATGTTCTAGCATATGGTGGGGTATGTTTGACTTGTAAATCCATCTAGATTTCTTGTCTATTTGGTGACTGAATTATGATATGAGCTCCACAGTGGGAGATGAGACTTTTCCAGCCCCTTTGGATTGAGGGTTTTCAAGAGAAAAGAAAGAAAATTGAGAGAAAGAATACTCTCTCATATATTTGGATTGACAAATAAGTGAGAGATGGTGAGAGATGGTGAGAATTGAGAACCCCTTACAACCCTTATTTGATTTTTTTATTTTGTCAATTTTATCCTTCCTTTCTTTTCTGGTACAGTAACTACAAAGAGTTTTTTTGTAAAATAAACATGACACATTCATTTCTTTCCTCTTATGTATGCTAGCCAAACAATATAGATAAAAAATTGAGAGAAACCACTATCTCTCTAATTTTGTCTATCCAAATGAGGTGATGAGAGACCATATTCCTTTCTTTTTTTTCTCATCATTAAGAGAAATCATACTCCTTTTTTTTCTTTTCTCATCTTGTTAGCCAGAAGAGCTGTTCATTTATATGTTCAAAGTCACGATCGATACATTGATGAAATGAAAGTATATTATGATTTCTTGTCATGTGTGAACGGATTGGTAAGGGAAATGGATTAGGATCCTACGGGAATACTAGGCATGAAACATTGTCAATATAACCCGAAAGCGTTGCTTGAGACCGATGGGTGTAATAATGTAAAGCAAGTCTATGAAGAATTGATATAAGTTATGAACTACACGTTAGTATTGGAAACACCCGGCATTGGTGTTAACCCCTATGCCCTTTGTGCAAAGTCCGTCTTCCTATTATGAGGATGAAACGTTGTCTGCGGAGTGTCTTTATGTTTGACTGTGGTTTGGATTCCGTTGTGGGACGGAGAGATGAGATGTCCTTTCTTTTTTAAGTTTGTCTTTCATGATGCTATTTCCAGGAAATAGTTTCACTTGACTCTAGTGTCTTGAGGAGTTCTCTTATTTCCTAGGGTGATGTTGGGGCCCTGTCTTATTAGATGGCGTTAGGTCAAGTGGTGGTTTGAGATAGAGATGTATGATGCATTGTAACGGAACGGGACTGGTCATGAGATGTGTTGGTCTTGAAATGACAAGGGGTGATTGATAAGTGACTCGTTGGCAGATAGTTATTCACATGCCTCCATTTCTGGTTTCTATCACACTTTATAGTGTTTGTCGCTTTTGCATCTTCATTGTTAGTTTTTCATTGGTTATTGGGATTGCACAGAACCCTATGATATATATTTGAATGACGGGTTAGGCACAAGAAAAGTTATAGAACATATGATCTATGATGTTGCTTAAATGAAATTAGACTATGGTTATGTGACGCATGACATAGGGGGACACCGATACGATACGAGATGATTGACATGGGACACGTGACATACGTGAATGTCGAACTAGACTCCTTCGGGAATGCTAGGAGGAGTGTACTAGACTCCCACTCGGGAAAGCTAGGAAGGTGATTTGAAATGTACTGGATCCCTCTGGGTATGCCAGGAGTGTACTAGACTCCCACTCGGGAAAGCTAGGAAGGTGATTTTAAAATGTACTGGATCCCTCTGGGTATGCCAGGAGTGTACTAGACTCCCACTCGGGAAAGCTAGGAAGGTGATTTAAAAATGTACTGGATCCCTCTGGGTATGCCAAGAGTGTACTAGATTCCCACTCGAGAATGCTAGGACAGATATTTAAAAATATACTGGATCCCTCTGAGTATGGCATGAGTGTACTAGACTCCCACTCGGAAATGCTAAGACAGTTATTTGAAAATATACTAGATCACTCTGGGTATGCTAGGAGTGTACTAGACCCCTTCATGGGAGAGCCAGGAATGACATAAACGAGTCCCATTCGGTAGGAAATCAGGTATGATAACTTGACACTTGATGAGAATGTGGCGTAGATACACGTAAGTCCTAGTATGCATTGGATGAATTGAGGGATTATTAATAATTATTACGAAACTACTGAATGCTCACCCTTGGATTATTAATGTTTTACTCTTGCGATCTCACTTGTGCTATATATTGGTGCTTGAAAGGTGAGATGTGGATATACATCTATGAAATTATGAAATAAGAGGATGACTTGTCTAGTCTCCATCGGATGTGTGTCATATTATAAATATACGTTGGTATTGATGGGAATGAAAATGCTATGTTTAGTCACCTTTGGATGTCATATTGGGAAGGAAAATTAAATCACAGAGATAAAGATATGAAGATACACGTGAGTTGGGTATCGGTTGAACAATTCGTGCAATGATATGTCTATGCTATAGGCGTGTTAACATGAGTTTTGAGTGCGTCCTAGTGACCTTGGTATATTGAGGTTTGAAAATTTGATATGATGCGTTGACTACTCTCGTGTAATAGGCGAGATGATAAATAACTTAGTGAGAGAACATAAGTTATGGAATGAAAAACGAATCGATATTTAGATAGGACTGAATAAGAAATAGACGGTGTGGTAAGATGGTTAAGTGTCATTCACGCCTATCTTGTACTATATGTAAGCTCATACTCATGCTCGTGTTGTTGTTTAATGATCATCTCGTGTGCCTGATTTCTCATATTCACATGATGTTGGTGTAGATATCCCAAATTGGGAGTAGGAAAAAGGAGTGCATGTGGACGACATATCTTTTTGAAAAAGTGCATGGGAGTGTCATAAACATTTTTTAGTCTTTATTTTGGAAAAAATGTCTATTAAATTCACACTTGATATTTTAACTTAGATGATATAACTTTCTCTAAAAATGCCATATTTTGGTGACAATAAATTTGGGTATGTGGTGAGTTGGTAAGAATTTTATTAATATCAGTATGACCTTTATTATGTTAAAAATCGAGGGTATGACATAAAAACTATGAACTGTATATCATGTCCTCAGCCATGGCCTATGGACCACTTTACGAACGTTGTTAGCATGCTAATGAAATATTTATAATGAGATTAAGTCATGGCAAACCTGTAAGACTTGTATATCATGATTCATACTAACATTATGCTAATGATGTTGTTAAACAACATATCAGCTAACGAGGCATGAGGCGTTAGGGCATATGGAATTTCAAGTATGATTATTTGGCATTTTGCTTTAAGGAGCTGAGATGTACCAAATAAGATAACAAGTATCATGTTATATGTGAGATAGACCATGTTGGGCTTGATAACATATTGCAGGGGCGAAGCTGTTTGGTGGGGAAAGGTGGCACATGCCACCCCCAAGTTCAAAAATAAAAAAAATTCCACGCTCACCCCCCTTTCCCCCCACTTTGCCATCTCTCTCTCTCTCTCCGCGTCACCGATTGCCACCCCCGCTCAGATCATCACTCTCCCCACTCCAAGCCCGAGGAGGCTTGTAAGGAGTTCGCTAGTCGCTACCCTCCGTCGGGCCCTCAATGAAGTCAACAACGCTTGCGGTACCCTTCACTGTTCCACTTCATTTTCCTAAGTACTATATCTATGTCTATGATGTATGTACGTTTGTCACTTTGTATGAGTATTTGGTCCGATCCTCATCTAGGGTTTGCTCAATCTTCCTCAGTGCCTAGATTATTGGTCTTTAGGAGATTTTGTGACAAATCTATGAATTTTGTCCAGTTAGTTTTTTGAACAATTGAACATTTGTCAAGGCGTGATGAAGTAATTTGTGGAGTTTGTATTGAATTTTATAAGTTGGTTGAGGTATTGTTTTGAACGGCCATTCCTCTTGGAAGTGTAATTTTTTTTTATCTGCTCATAAGTTATATGTTGGTTAAACTTGAATGTGAGATCTATTCATCTGAAATCCACATCTATGAAATTAGGGCCTTAACTTTGCTTCTTCCCAACAATAAGGAGCCGTAATTATGAGGTTATTATGTTCATATGCTTGTATGTCACTGTTAAGTTATTGTGGAAAATAGGGGGCCAAGGAGGATGCACTATGACATGGTTGCTATCCCTGCTTCTGTTGTTAAACTAGCGGGAGTGGCCCCTACACAAACCGAATTCATGCTTAGCGATGTGGTTACCTTTTCGTCCCTGTTGTTTTTCTAATCAAAATCAACCCGGATGGAGAATTTTCAATCTAGACCTTTGTCTAGCTGGTTTTGAAGCCTCGTTCACGGACTCTCATATGAGAAATACCCTTCTTAATTTTCCATTCATAGAGACCAATATTTTTTTTTTAACTATACTTCTGCTGCAGGATACTGTCTGTAGGAAAGAAATTTTTGTGCTTGTAAGCTCCAACATTGGTATGGAAATGGGAAGTCTGATGTGTAGGTAATGCGGGAACGGGAACTCTGAATATTATAATTTTGTTATTAGTGGTGCCACCTCCAATACTAAATCCTAGCTCCGCCCCTAACATAATGTATATTAGAACTTTGTGGGTTTTAGTGATATTGACACTTTTCACGTCCTTTGGTTTGTTGCTTAGATTATTTTATATGCTTCCGTGCACTTTGAGAATCTTTTAAGATTATGGACGAATAATAGGTAAAAATTCCAAAACTCGTTTAGTGAGAGGCCTGGTGAATTGCCTTGGCAGATGTCTTCAAAGTCACCCTTAACCGTTTTCAACAATTCCTAGTTGGGGTCCTTACATGGGATAACATCCAAACAAACACAAGACAATGCCTAGAAACAACATGGGACGCTCGATAACAACTTGGGATGACACCCCAGCAATAACATTACCATGATGGGCCATCCAAACTGATTTTACTCTTTTCCATTATGTTCACTTACTTATTTTCTTATTCATGTGGCATTCGAACCTTTATTCCTAATATTTTTTTCTACATTTTCCCCAAATAACTCATAAACACGGTTATGTCTGTTCTACTGAAATTCAAGCAACACGATGATTATCCTATGTCCAAACAGGTAATACGACAGCTATGCCATGACCTTTTACAGAGAATGAGGCAGCAAGACAGTCGTACCCGAAATATCCAACAACTCATTAATAACTTCAATGTCTAACAATAACTCAACAACTTATATCTCAACAAAAAAACAACTTTAACAATTCTAAATACATTATCAACAACAAACCATAGTGTAAAAAAAGGTCTCAGGGTACATTCCTACTCTCACAAGATTTCACAGGAATCCGTAAAAATAAACATAGTGCGAGTGGGTACTTGTGCAATGTGAACATGCAATTCAAGGATGTAAAAATAGTCTGGAACAGTGTCGGAAAGACATAACAA
The DNA here is from genome assembly GCA_014822125.1 of Arbutus unedo. NCBI lineage: Eukaryota > Viridiplantae > Streptophyta > Magnoliopsida > Ericales > Ericaceae > Arbutus > Arbutus unedo. The sequence goes on along the minus strand of JABCMJ010010473.1, from coordinate 1,812 downwards.
TAATTTGTAAATTCTGAAAATTTAGACAGGTCATTTGAGCGGTTAGAGCTTGCTCGAGTGAGCCTCAAAAGTACAAGTTCTGACTTTCTATAAAATTGTTCAAAGTCTGGAAATTGGCGGATCGCTCGAGCGAGCCTCCATTTTCCCCAAATTTTGAACCTTCTGGTTTTATGATTTTCTAACATGAGCAGAACAATAAACGATGCTATACAAACTGAAATCATGCGTAAAATAATAAAACGAACATCCTACAGGTTGAAAGTAACATCTCCTACACTAATCGATCAAAAACAATAAAGATCAAGTGCGAATAGGTGGAACCCAAATGAAAATCGACAGAATCCCTTTTTTTTCTCATAAAGAACTCAAAGCTCTCACAATTTTCTCTCCGATTTTATTGATCATGAACTTGGTAAAAGGGAAAGAAAAACGTACTAGGTTTATATAGGAGTTTATGGGTAAATCCTGCATAATTAAAACCATGAAGTCCCAATAATCATCATTATTCCGCCATGAGACCAAAACCCTATTATTTTTGACGTCAGGGGTTTGAAGAGGTCGCACTTAGCTTGGTCGAGCGATCGACAAAATCTGAATTTTGATAATTAAACACTGAGGACAAGTGAATTTAAAAATAATTTTAAATTTTATTAAAAAATATCTGAGTTATTACAAGTGTTTTAGAATAGCCTATTACCAACTGAATGTCTAGAATGACCTCATTAATTTTATAGCAGCATCCTTGGATGAAGTGTTTTATGCCAGACGTGTTTTTCAGAGTTTTATATGAGCAACAAATTGATTATCCACAATTTTTTGAAATACTATTTATTAATATTTGTAAGCAAATGAGCTAAATAAGTTAAATTATAAGTGCTAATTAACGACGCATTTAAACATACACTCATAGATACATCTATACATACATATGTACGTTCACTTGGTAATAAGCTATTTCCCAATTAATTCAACCAAACATTTTGAACTTGATTGTACCTTATAAAAAATGTTGTACCAAACATGTCTATAATATATTTTAAGTTTTCAAAATAAATATGCTGGCCTGATCAGGTCCAGTTAATTAAAAGTTGTAAGATAATGAAAACTATATAATCAATATTTTATGTGAACAAAAAAAAAAGGTCCACGTGATTTTGTGGAGTACTGGATGGTTTTGTTTTGTGTAAGTTTAAGCAAATTCCTCAACATAACAGACATTTGAATGAAGACAGCCGAATAGTTTAAAAAATGACAGTACACGATACTGGAGCTATGGAGGTCATACCGTGTTCTTTCATTTCAAAATTATGAGGGACAATATGCTTACAGTTGCCACAGAACAAATCACATATATTGACCAATTATTATATCATACCTTACATAAAAAATAAAAAAGGTAAAGTGCAGATTATTTTAAGATTTTTGAATAAACTAATTTAAAGGCTATACAGTTTAATAATTTAATTTATGAGTAAAATAAATCGGGCCAATCTCGTACATCCGGTTAAAATTGTAAGATAATGATCACCATATAAGTAATTAAAAATTTAATATAATGTCAAGCCAATCACTTCCGATTGAAGTTGTAAGAAGTGAACACCATATAATCACCATTTTACTTACAAAGTAGGAAATAAATGGTCAATGTTTAATGCAATAATTTCTCTAGTGTCTAACATGCATAATAAAGTTAAACTGATTTGAACAGAAAATATACAATAAATTGATTTATCTTTTCTTATTCGTAAAATAATTTCATGCAATAGATGTTATGAAGACCCTTTTTTCTTCTTCTTCATCTTCTTCTTCTTC
>JABCMJ010010467.1:0-13595 GCA_014822125.1 Arbutus unedo | reverse complement strand
TTAGTTTTTATACACTTGAAAAATACCAATCTTAAAGTTTTACATCTGTAGTACATTACCTAAAAAATCAGACCCATCACAATTGGGCTTTTTCATTTTTTACAATTTTTGACGATTCTAGCCCAAGACCATCCAAACCGGACCAAACCGAACACTATCGATCCGGTTTTTGGTTTACATTTTTCTCAAACCGGACAACCGGTTTGGTCAGAGTTTATAGGGCAAACCGGACCAAACCGAACTGGTTACACCCCTATCCACGACACTACACTTCTCATATGCTTTTCCTCAAACACTGTGTGCAAACTAATCAAAGAACTCTCAAATTGTTTTTTACTCCTTCCGTTTCAATTTGTTTGTCCATTTTAGAAAATTCAACTTATTAAGGAAACATAATCATTACGATTAAAAGTTTTAGCTTTCCAAAAATACCCTTAACTTTTTAAACATTAAATAAGAGTGCACATTTTTCAAAGTGTGATTTTAAAAAAAATGAGAATTAAGGTAACTTTTACAAGTCAACTTTAAAAAATGACAAATATTCAGGACATGCAAAAGTCAAAAAATGAACAAACAAACCGGGATGGAGAGAGTATATCTTTTGTCAATTCAATTTCCAAACAATTGAGAAAATGCAAAAGTAATTCAATCTTTTGCCTTATTTCCAAACAGAGAATATAAGGAAAGGGTTGAGTGAAATCCGGGTATTTGAAGGAGTTCTTGGGAAAATGGAAATGTTTAGTCATGCAATTAAACATCCCACAGTTGGACTAATTCGGGATATTGATTAAACATCCAATTAACTAAACATGCAATAAAACAACGTAGTCTTTGACAAATCATAGTTAACAACTTCTACAATTGATCAATTGCAAATCTAAGTAAAAAAAAGAAACAAACAAACAAATTCCCTCTCTGGGCATAACAAGTTCTCACAGATTATAATAGAAAAACAGAGAGAGAGAGAAGAAAACATGACCGAAATGAAAGGAAATGAAGATAAAAGTTCCAAACACCCAATATCTACACCATATATTATTGCAGGGCGATTTTTTATAAAAGTTACTCCAAATGCAACAAGTGTCAAAAATTGATTAATTTGTGGTCAAACTTTTTAAGTACTACATGTTACTTTACATTAACATAAATATTGTTTGAATCTTTTTTGAATTCAAAAGCTTGCCATATTTCGTATATAATATTTTTATTTTCATAACTTTCTCTACTTATCTATATCTATACACATACACATAGTTTTTATTTTTATGTAATTAAACATAATATTTTAAGAAGTTATGCAGAGATTAATTTTCAAAATAAAAGTAAAAATAAATAGATATATTCGTATATAAAATATTTTTTAGTAAACATCTTATAAACGAATAAATATATAATCATATCTCATTTTATCTATGACTTTGATTTTAAAAAAAAGTACCACCTCTTTTTTTATTTTTTATAAATAAATTTTACTTTTTTAAAAAAAGTATACGAATAACGATTAAGATAGATTTTATAACAACAAAGTATTTGCTATTATTTATGAGGTTGTGAATCAATTATACTGTCATTGCAAGAATGTGTCTAAATTAGATTTTGAGTGAGTTGAGGTTATATTTTGATCAAATCATCATAGACAGATTAATATTTTTTTAACCACTGATAAATCACTTATCTTGAAATTAACAAGTTGACTACGCTTTTAGATGGTTTTAATTTGGTCAATTAAGTAGGTCGACTATTCAAAATAAATCCAAACAAGGTAAAAATAATAAGACAAAAGATTAAAAGAAATTCTTTCTTTAGACTTTTTTTATTTTTAAAATTTAAAATAAAAGATATAAATGTCACATAATGTTTAAAGGTAAAAGCAACCACATTAAGAAATTATACTAAGTACATTTAAATTTGGTTAGATGGATAGTATTATCTTTATAATATCTTTGCACCAGATTAAATTGGATAATATGCAGATTACTAAATTTTATTTGCATTTATATTCACCTCTTGAAGTTAATTTGGATAAAAATCTTAAATATGCCATGAATTCATAATTTTATAGATATTGAAAAGTATCATAATTGAAATTTGTATATGCTTCTTAGCCAGATTTTAAACAGGTCATTAATAATTTATTTTTAAGTAATGTGTGTTTAATTAAACCTGTGTCATTATGTTCATGGGAAAGATGAAGACTTAAATTAGGATTAACCGTATTTGTTCGTCTATAGACAACTACTACATTACGTTTGGATGACAATTTTTTTTCTCTTCTTTATCATGTGTCTCTTACCTCATTTTTTAGCCAATCCATATAACATATACTACTACAAAAACTGAGGTATTTTAAAATTGACTATTCATTTTTCTTTTGAAATGAAATTATTGATCAACTTTCAACGTTGTTATCAAGTTTGGTCATTTGAATAGGATGAATTACTTGATTGGAAATAAAAAGTCATTACAGAATGGATGGACAGGAAATGCTGTTTCAATGTTATTCCTGGAGAAGATTCTAACCTTATGCGTGTGGAAATGGCAGAACATATCATGAATGAACTAGAGACTATGAGAATAATAATTAAATGTATGCATTTTTAAGGAGACCCTGATTAAATTGAGTTTTTATAAGGCAATTGTCATGGCTTTGAGGTGTAAACAATCAGCATGATTCGTGTGTTAGTTTTATATTGTTAAATGTTTAAAAATATTTTAGTGCTACAAACAGACTAGACCTGCAAAATTGATTTACATGTGATTTTAGTGCTGTTTTTTTTTACTATCCATTTTAAATTGCTTAGAATCGACAATCTCCTTTCGAAACAACTTCAGGGAACATAAAAAATATAAATAATCATTAAATTTTTATAGGTGCTAATGACATTGACTAATCTTATTCCTTGCACTAAGCATTAAATCCAAATAAACTACACCGTCTTAATAGTTGTATAAAAGCTATTATTGACCGATAAGAGTTTAAATTTAGTTTGGCAGGTGAAATTATTTTTGAACAAGTTTTGCACATTAAAATACACACATGTTCACATAACACGTGTAGGGTTGGTTCGCATCACACGCCATGTAAGTATACATATTTTTGTGCGTGCCAAAGTGTTTATGTTCTAAGCATTTTATGTGTCGGTGTGCTTGCTAAGGACTTGGTGCAACTCCTTTGCAGTCTAAGTTCGTACATTAACCATATTTCAATTCTCGATTTTGATAGATGACATTACAATATTTAGCTATGCAAGTCTTTTTTTTTTGTTTTGCAATTTTAAGCTGCAAATATGTCATTTGCACATACCTGTCGTGCCTTCAGCCTGAAGGCATGCAACAAACTCATTAGCAGCAACAGTAGTACATTATGCAGCAGCTACTCACAATCAATTTGTAGCAATTGCAAAAACTGCCACCAACAGTAGCGGTCCACGCGCAACAACAATTGCAAATGGTATAAGCAAAACAACAACCGCCACGTAGCAACAAATGGAATACGCTGCTTGGAGCACCAACAACCACGCAGCAGCAGACATACAATATAAACAACAGAATAGAAAAAATAGCAGAACGGAACAATAGATTGCATAGTAACAACATAAGAATGAAAAAACAAAAATACATGAGAAACAACAACAGAAGCACCACTTCAGAATAGGCCATAAGCAAAATATAACCACAACGATTGTTGAACCATTCTATTAAAAAGGCAATGTATAAGTATATCCATATCAATTAGAGAACTATATCCATTACAAAAACAATACATAATACCATTTTCTATTACATATAGTTGAACATTACCATTTATCCAAAAAAAAAGTTGAACACTATTAATTACAGAGTACTTTCATAAAACAAAAAGAAACATAAAATTTGTGTCAGTGTTTGTCGATATGTCCAAAAACTTTCCTGCTTCCAAAAACATCCTAGGATTCAAACAAATATTAAAATTTTACATTTTCAAACACAAATAGTATAAGTTAAAATGAAAAAAATGCATTATACCTTCATTGAGATACCTCATGAACAAAATCTTTATTGAGATGTACGGTCAATACATGATTAAAAAGAAATCAATGGAACAAAAGTGTAAACGGAATTATACGATCAAATGCTCCCGATACAACCTTCATGCTAGCTCAAAAAAGAGGTTTACAAATGTCATTGACAGTTCAATATCACCATCAATCTTTAAACACTTTAGATATATTTTCCAATACCTTTTTGAATGTCCATGTATTAACTGGAATGGAATATCTCCATCGAGGAGAATGAACAATAATCTACTTGTTTACACGAATGATAAATGTGTTAGTTTGAATCAAAGATACATACATCAACACTATTTTAGTATAAAATAAATTAACTTATTACGTTTCCATTGAAACATTCGTGTCATATTCAGCTCCGAAATCTTTTCATCCAAATCTTACACAAGAGTACTAAATAATAATCAGAATATTTGAAACATTTAAAAAGTAAAAGAAATAAATTAAATATAGGTCAAATTATCTTTCTCTATCCGTATTTTTTGGATCAGTATCCACCATATATTAGGATTATATGCCGACCACACTATTATAAAATTTTGGGGTAGACAATGTTTGTAATAGAATCAAATTCGTTATTTGGTAGAAGCACACTCACACGATCGAAAGATGTGCATCTTGACAATGCCACGTATAACTACCCATGACTAAATACAGGTGTGCGCAAATCAACCCCAACGAATTTCACTGATTGTCCTTGAGATTTGTTAATGGTCAGAGCGTGTATTAATCAAATTGAAAATTAACTTCTCGTCATTCGAAAAGAAAAATCAGAGGATGAAGGAGTCGATAATACTATTGGTATGAACAAGAAATTGCCAAATTTATCTCCCGTCAATATTAGAGCATTAATTATGCAAGAAGTACACCTGACAATCATTATTCTTGTGCGGTTACAAAAATCGTCTTTAAGTGCAATGTTACATAATAAAATTATAGGACAACTATCTTTCAACTCGACCTTAAAAGGTGGTAGCCAGTAGGATCTAATGAGTTTAAATACTCATTGGGTTATTGATTTGTTATTGCACAATCCACTCCGTCATCTTTAGACATTTTATCTGTCACTAAGTAAGTAAATATTTCTCTTGAAAAAATATGTAGTGTTGCGATATTGACATTACTAATGTCTTCATTCCTAGCTGAAAGAATTATATGATTAGTTAAGAATGTAAGAATTGATGTTTCTGTAACATCTAACCGGAGATAAACTGTAGCTATTAATTCTTGAAGATCCTGGCATTTGTGTATTATATTGCTTCCTAGATTGGAACTAACCCAAAAAAAAAACTATAACACTTTCCAATAAATAATACGCAAATGATAGGATTTTCAAAAATTAATATCTGTAGTTTATCCTTGGCTAAATGTTACAAAGACATCAACTCTCACATTCTTAACTAAGCGTACAATCCTTTAAACTAAGAATGAAGACATCAATGTAGTCAATACTGCAACACTATATATTTTTATAAGGGAAACATTTACTTACTTAGTGACAAATAAAATGCCTGAAGATGACACAGTAGATCGCGCGATAACAAATCAATAATCAAATGAGTACTTAAACTAATTAGATCCTACTGGGCTACCACCTTTTAAGGTCGAGTTGAAAGTTAATTGTCCTATAATTTTATTACGTAGCATTGCGCCTAAAAATGACCTTTGTAACGGCACAAAAATGATGATTGTTAAGTGTACCTCTCGCAAGTTAATGCTCTAATATTGACGGGAGATAAGTTTGGCAATTTCACGTTCATACCAATAGCATCATCGACTCCTTCATCCTCTAATTTTCCTTTTTGGATGATAGTAAATTAGTTTCCAGTTTGATTGACATACGCTTTGACCATTAATAAATCTCAAGGATAATTAGCGAAATTCGTTGGGGTTGATCTGAACACACCTGTATTTAATCATGGGCAATTATACGTGACATTGTCAAGATGCACATCTTTCAATCGTGTGAGTATGCTTCTACCAAATAACGAATTTGATTCTACGACAAACATTTTCTACCCCGAAATTTTGTTATAGTGTGGTTGGCACAGAACCCTAACATGTGGTAGAACAGTGTGGTGGATACTGCCCCAAAAAATACAGGTAGAAAAAAATAATCCCATATAATTTGACCTACATTTAATTTATTTCTTCTACCTTTCAGATGTTTCAAATATTTTAATTATTATTTAGCACCCTTATGTAGGATTGGGATGAAAAAGTTTCAGAACTAAAGAGGTTGAATATGACACGAATGTTTCAACGGACAGGTAATAAAGTAGCTTATTTCATACTAAAACAGTGTTAATGTGTATTTTTTATTCAAATTAATACATTTATCATTCGTGTAAACAAGTAGATTGTTGTGCATTTTTCTCAATAGAGATATTCTATCCCAGTTAATACATGAACATTCAAAAGGTTCAGATGGAGAACAAGTTTGAAGGGGTTAAAATTAGTGATAGTATTGAACCGTCAATGGCTTTTGAAGACTTCTTTTTTTGAACCAGCATAAAAGCCATATCGGGGGCATTTGATGTTTACACTTTCATTCCATCGATTTCCTTTTAGTTATGTATTGACCGTGCATCTCAATGAAAATTTTGTTCATGAGGCATCCCAACGAAGGTTCTAATGCATTTTTTTCATTTTTCATTTTAACTTGTACTACTTGTGCTTGTACTTGAAAATACGAAACTTTAATATTGGTTTCAATCCTCTTATGCTTTTGGAAGCAGAAAAGTTTTTAGACATAGTATCAACAAAGACTAACACAAATTCATGCTTCTTTTTGTTTGAGTATGAAATTACTCTATAATTAGTAATGTTAAACTTCTTTTTTGGGGGTAAATGATAATATTTAACTACTTGTAATGAAAAATTATATTATGATTTGCTTTTGTAATGGATATAATTCTCTAATGGAAATGAATATACTTATGCATTACTTTTATAATGCAATGGTTCAGCAATCCTTATGGTTCTGTTTTGCTTATGCATTACCTATTCTGAAGTTGGTGCTTTCGTTTTTTATTCTACTTTTGTTGTTGTTCCTCATGCATTTCTATTTTTTCATTCTTACGCTGCTGATCTGCAATATACTATTGCATCTTGCTGTTTTTTTCATTATGTTGTTGTTTATGCTGTGATGTCTGCTGTTGCTCCTAGCAACTTATGCCATTTGCAGCTGCTAGTGCGTGACTGCTATTTTGCTTATATTATTTACAGTTGCTACTGTCGTATTGCGTGTTGTGCACGCTACTGTTGTTTGTACTGTTACTGCGTGGCTACATAATGTTTACTTGAGTGAATATCTTTTTAACCGTAAGTTCGAGTATAATGAATAGAAATTTTCTTTCTTTTTCTCTTGATCCTAGGTGCTTTTCATTTTTTTTATAATTATACTAAGGATTTTAAAAGCCATTGTTGTAACGGTTTTGGATCTTTTAATACCATTAAACCCCACTGTATCGGCCCCTTAAATATGAAGTTCTTTTGTAGTATCCCTCACTAAATTCTTACTACTACTTATATGTTCTTAGATACTAATTATAAGGAGTGTGGTTAAAGGCACACAACAAATTTATTTAGTACCATTAAACCCACTATATGTTCTTAGGTACTAATGGTTTTCCACTTATTTTTCAAATTTTCACCCAACTAAAAGATGTTTCTCTATCCAAACTTCTACCCTCTAATAGTCTGACCAAAAAAACCCTCTTGGTAACTTCTCTGTTCTTTGGTAATATTTTCTTTTTTATGCTTCCTCTTTCGCGTTCATAAGACACGATAAGTTTCTATAGAATGAACATGTAGTAAAAAAGATTTGCTCCTCCAATCTAATTTGCTCCCTATATGATCTTTGATGAACTGTTTGATATATTGTTTGTGTGGCAAGTCAGAATTTCATTTCGAGTTCTTTGAACATTTTACTATTGTAATCAATTCTTAATGACAGTTTGCAACTGACAGAAACAGTACTTTTGATTTGGTGAAATGAATAAGAGTTTTTTGATAGTATGGAATTCTTAAATGTGAAGTGGATGACTGTGTGTATTATTGTGATTTTTTGTATCTAATAGTGGCTTCTATGATTATTGTGCAAAATCTCTTTATATAAGTTTGAGGTAGAAACAAATCAGATTCGTTTTCTTTTATGCTTTCATTTTTCATTTCGTTGTCCAAAATCTAGACTCTGTAGCTTTTCTAACGTTGTATAGGTTTAGGTATCATATATTTTGTGCTTTTTGTTCTATAGAGTGGAGTGTTGTTTCGTCGATACGAGAAGAGAATTGTTGTGTAGGATTTATCTACATTTTGTTAGTATGAGATTTCTTTTGTTTTCAAATGTCTTTGTACATAGGTTGAGTTTCAAAATGCCAATCGGGTTCTGTGATAAGTAGAGCTTAACGTAATCTATTTTCTCCATTTTTCTACTCTTTTTGCTAAATCAAAGCATTGTTTTATTTATGTGAACTTTCAAATTTGAATCTCTAATTAATTGCAGCTACTAGTCAAGGTAAAGAATTGTTATAGCGGATGTGAATCACACGATAAAGATTATACAAAGAGTAAGATGGTTACATAGGATCATCTAGATTTATATTTACACTTAGCACTATAAGCCCAAAAAAAAATCCTCTTCCCTTTCAATTTTGTAATTGTTTAGTTGAAAATAGTAGAACTCCAAAATGTTGATACGATTAGATTGTTTAGCTTTTCCATAGTTAGATTGTGGTGCATGCAACTCAATGAGAAAATCCATCCAAGCAATTTTTCCCCTCGTGTTTAAATTTTGAATTGATGAATTAGATGTTAATTATTTAGCTTTTTTTTATTTTCTTACTATGTAATTTTGGTAAGTGTAATTGCTTCGGTTGGATCTATCAATGATGGGAGTAGTGCAGGTAATGCTGAGTGATTAGTTAAGGTAATCATCAAAGTATCCCACAAAATTTTTAAAGAATGCCTACTTGCAAGATTTTTTAATTCTCGATCAAGTGTCTTCAGCCTAATTTGTAAAATGTCAATATTGGATTAATGCAACTTAATGAGTTTGCCGTGCGCCTTTAATGACCTTTAATGAATTTGCTACGTGCCCATGCACTAATTTTATTTAAATAACACATTAGTTGAGCAAAAGACAACAACAAAAACAAATGGCGTCACATCAAACGTACCTAATGCAAAAGGCACCAAGATGAGAGAATAAAGGTTGCATCATTGATAACGAACCTGCCATGAAATGCATATCCATCACAATTGGACAAAGCAGTGTTCTGTAAATAATGATTCCCGTTACAAAAATGTAACCTCTCCTTTTGTTTTGTAACACCATAACTCAAAACTTTTCCCAACAAAACACACTCAATATTAGAATTATACTGAAGGGGCATTTTATTAAAAGATCACATGAAAGCACAACTATCCAATTTTTGGCATTGAGAAGGCATCATACTAATGAATAAAAAGATCAATTCGCCTGAGATAGAATCAAAACCAAAAGGTAAATTACCTTTGACAAAAAGAAGAATCTGGAAGTATACAAATACAATTACTCACCAACCTATACTCAGGTGATAAGCCTCCAATATGAAACAAATATCACCAAGTGTAAAAGAGAGTATGATAAGTCACAGCCTAAAATGACAAAAAGGAGAGGGAGAGAGATTGTTATCTATGACGAACCCTTAAGGCCTAAAGTACCTTCTAGACTGGACAAATTCTAATAGTTTGCAAAAAATAACAGGAAAAGGAGAGATTGAGTTGTCAGTCTCACTGAACATAAAGAGAACATAAAAAAAAAAAAAAAAACTGAGAAAATAAATTAGGAAAAGGTGGCAATTAGAGCTCCAACAAATAGACTCAGTGATCCACTTTAAATCTACCATGCACCAAATCGAAAAGTATACGTGTTTACACCTATTTGCTTGCTTCTACACTGTTGTATATAAGGAATAAAAAAGAATGTTTCTTTTTACTTCTAGAGCACTGTTCGACAAAATTGTTTTTATTTATTTTTTTTTGTGTGAAGATTTTACTCCTCTTCATTTGTTTGCTGCTACACTCTATATAAGGAATAATAAAGTATGTTTCTCTGGAGCACTTAATCACTCGGTCATTCTTATTACTTTTTTAAGTCCACAATTTTTGTGTGTGACCCTTAAACTTCCGAGCAAAAAATAACTTCGTCGAGTGAGCATCGATGATAATGTAGGTTAAAATAAGATAAAAATGAAGAAACTCACATTGAATCAAGATTTGCTCACCACAACTCAGTGCCATCTTTGTTTTCATTTCCATTTTCCATTCACACAAAAGGAATGAATTGCCCAAATCTGAATTACAAACATAGCAATATTAGATATTACCCTCATAGAATGGAAAAAAACAGAAATGCATCGACAGAGCAATAAAATAGACAGCTGCTACCCCCACTAAAATAGAAATTACCCTCACAGATCCATTTTACAAATATATAGGTATTCTGATCCTATTCTTGCTTGGATTAAGTCACATTTCAAACATCAAACAGATTTATTTCGAACGGTTATGCATTCATCTTCTCGCTAATATAGGAGTTAGGTGAAGAAATTAAATTCATCAAGTTCTTAAATTACAATTTTTTTTCTAAAACCTCCTAACAATAAAAGCTTCATTAGCTAACGTAATTAAAGTCGATTTATAATAAGTTAACTCAAATTATTTGTCAAGAAGAATTACAGAGGCACCTCCAAGTCAATTAAAACGCCTTCCAAATTACAGAGCACTATAGAATTACATTTAGAATTAAAATGCCTTCCAATTTATTCCTAATACATTGAAACAGCCTAGAAACTACAGATATTGAAATACAACAAACAGAATGCCTTCCAAATGAAGATAAACCTAACAGGACTCTATCATAATGCCTTCCAAATGAAGATAAACCTAACAGGACTCTATCATAGCAAAAAATCTATGGGGAAAAACATAACTCTATCATGGCAAAACATCAAACAATTTTTAGAACAGAGAATATATATTGAACAATCAAACATCAAATGTATATTCTGACTTACCCAACAGTTATATTCTGACTTTCAGCCGAAACAAAACATCAAAAAATGAATATAGTATATTTCTGACGTTTAGAACAAGGTTAAAAAAAAAAAAAAAATCGAATGAATGAACATAGCAAAAACCTCCAAACAAAACTCTATCATAGCAAAAAAAACCCAAACAATTTTTAGAACATGATGAATGAACATAAACTTAAAACCCAATAGAAGAACAGGAAAAAATGGTTCAGTTTATGAAGTAAAAAACAGTTCCGATAGAGTTTTGAACGGTTCAGTATATGCAAAAAAAAAAACGATTCGGGAACCATTCCTGAAATAGCAAAAATACCTTCAAACGATTCCTCAAATATCTTGGAATGATTCCTGGAGAAAGCAACCAAATGTACCGAAATAAGAGAACCTGAAATAGAAGAAACGATTCATGAAATAGCAAAACAACCTTCGAATGATACCTGAAATAGGTTCGAATGATTTCTGGAGAAGTTGATTCCTGAGAGAGAGGAAAACTGATACCGAGTGAGAGATACCGATTCCTGAAGAAGTTGATTTTGGGCGACAAATAGCTTCAAAGTTTCTAATGTCGCGCGCTAGAGAGAGACAGAGAGAGAGATGGGGTGGGTGATGTAAAAGTGAGGCCTGAGCTGAGACATACCCACAGATTTTAAAATACTGATCTAACCAGAGTTTAAACTACTAACCAAACCACATTAACCTAACCTGCTGGGCTTGACGTTTTTGAGAGGGAGATTTAAAATGAAAGAAGTTACAAGTTACAACCATTGAATAAAAAATTAGAAAAAGTTAGTTTGTATTTTGATATTTTAAAAAAACAGCCTTGTTATAGACATAGCTTTGCATAGAAGCTATTCGTTTTGGTTCAGTCAGCTTTTTAAGGCAATTTCCTATACAACACTGGTAAACAACCATTCTAGCTACGCTTATTAGTTACTACGATGAAAGTACTAAGTATTTCGGAAGTTATCCATGTAATTTTCAGAAGCTATATATGTTGTGTTTGGATCATAGCTTTTTCTTTTTTGGCAAAGATCTTAAGTTTGTTAAAGAAACTACAGGTGATGCGGAAACCAAATAAATTTAGCTTCTGCAAACTGCAGGAAGTGCTTTGCTATCACTGGTGTGAGAAGGGAAGAACAAGAATTGATTCCAACTCAGATAATATGCTGTTTTATAGAGGCAACTGAACAAATGTAGAACAGAAAACATTGTACAAATACTGTATATAAAGAACAATAGCTAAAATATGCTGGAAGAAAGAATACACGCCAAACATAACTAGAAGGGAAAAACAAAATAAAGGAACAGAGAGGGCTGTAGTTTTTTCTTCTTCCTCTCTTTAAATAAACTAGTGTACAGTATTAAATTATGCCCTCATGTTTATAATATGTGAATCACAACATTCTACTGGTCTTTGGAGTGGAAAGAAGTTTTTCTGATCATCTATCTCCTTTGGAAGTTGAGGAATTTGATGCCATACGCAAAGACAAAGAAGAATCCGAGCACCCAACCCATGTGGGCAAACAATACGGGCAAGAGGAAGTCATGTTCGAAACCCATCTCGTCTTTTAGGAATATCTTGACTGTTGTCTGGCTCCCGCCGGTTAGCGTAAGTGTAGTATCCTTGTCTCCTATTTGAGATGTGAAAATGCCATAGATTGTCCAAGCGACTGGAGAGCACCAGTAGTACCACCTCCACCATATAGGAAGAAGCTGCAATTTTGGCATTACAATGTGTCATGATTATGACAAACAATGACAGATTGCAGTCTAATGTACTACATTGAGGCTCTGTGTTTTGGATCTTGAATTTGTGGAGAAAAATAAAAACAAAGTGAGGGAAGCTTTTTTTTTTGGTTTTTTCTCTAAGAATTTTTTAGATTACAGATCTAATAACTTTTAGCTCCTTACTCGTAGATCACTAGTTACTCATGCATACTTCTAACTAAGGAACCAGAAATTTTGCTACGCAGAGGCGAATATGTATTCACTACTATTTGAACTTTTTTCCTAAAATATTTAGTAAGAACGAGCTTATATATTTCATAGGAAATTATTATTTTTATATATAATAATAAAGGATTTTTTTTTCTAGCAGGGGCGACCGCCCTACTGCCCTCCCATTGGCTCCATCCCTGCTTCTAAGTATGTATGGCTGCAAAAGCATCAGTGAAATTCCCTACAACTAGTAATTTCATTTATCAAAATCTTTTCTCTTTTTGCTGCTCGTAACTTTATGACTTTATGCCCCAAAATATTTTCTAGAATACATAAGGTGGATGTGTGACAGTGTAAAGTAAGTATTTCAGGTTAGTAGATACATACCGGCCTGGGGACGAGGAAACCAGAGAACAAGTTCCAGAAACTGAGGAAGAAGGACATGACAATACCAGCAATTTGAGGGCCAGGAGTCAGCGCAACAACCATCATCCCATACATTGAGAAGTAGGTATAGCACATGAATATGAAG
>JABCMJ010010461.1:0-31878 GCA_014822125.1 Arbutus unedo | reverse complement strand
AAGTATCCAACATTATTTATTTATTTTTATTATTTTGAGACTGCGTGTTCTGCAAGTTGAAACCTTGTAATTCAAGGCCAGTCACATTCTCTATTTTGGGGTGTGACAGAAATACTTGCATTTATTATTTTCACTTTAGTGCCTTTGGGTACAACAAGTAGCACTTGTTTAAAATCTCCACCCAGAACCATAACTTTTTCCCCAAATGTCATGTCCATGCTAATGATATCTCTCAATGTTCTATCAAATGCTTCTATCAATTGTGTCCTCTCATTCCTTGTATTCACAGTTGTACCTCTCATTTCTTGTATTCACAGTTGTACCTCTCGTCTTAGTTGTAGGCATTCTTATTTGTTTGAAAATTATAAGTTGGATGATAAATGAAATTCTTGTAGTTGTGATATTACGAATTGTTGCATGGAAAATGAATAATTTTTGAACTTTAAGGAATTATAAATAGTACCTGTAAAAAAAATTTGCCATCATGATGATCGGTGACGATGTATGCGCGTTGTTCGGCTCCTTCTAGGGACTTGATCCAAAAAACTCGGTATAGATTCTAGCACTATAGTTTGTGTGGTTATACTATTAAAAGTTGGTACATTAATTAGAATTGTAACAAACAATAGACAATGCTAAACGTATTTACCTATGCGGTGTTGTCAATGTTGTTGCCTACGATTTGTTCTTTGCATTGCTATTTGTTGTTGTTTTCTTTGTTCATCATTTGTAGAAGCCCTTCTCTGTCTAGCCTATTCTAGTTGCCTTGATCTTTGGTCACTTTCTAAAGGAGATTGTCTTAAAACATGTTGAGTTTGATTACGCGACCTTCTTTTTTGTTTGGATAAACAATTTCTTTCTAATCTCTCTGATTGTTGTTCTACTGCCATGTTATGTAGCCTTCTATTTCTAGCATGTCTATTCCTCTCTTGTTGTTGTGTTGCTACTTCGAGAGGAAGATGTTGTCTATGTAGGCGTTGCCATATACGTTGCTGTAAGCTCCATAGGCTTTGCTCTGCCTGGGTTGACAATTCCGATTCAAAACACATGATAGGTTTACTTGTTCATTCATTTATTGAGTTGTATGTATTTCCTATTTTAGAGCATTTGTTTAGGGAGTGGAAGGAATTAAGATTCATATGTATACGTTTTTATGTCAGGAAAGTAGCACCTACGACGTAAGTGGCTCTAGTGACTACGTCAAGACTTTATAAATACAAGTTAGGGTTTCTGGGAGAAACACTTTTGATAGAGATTACAGAGGCATCATTCAACAGCGGAAAAATAGTCTGGCAGTTCGTGACTATGTTCTTTGATGGTTATTACTAATCAAGAAAATTCTTGCGATGATTTTATCGTCGTCAAAGGCTTCAACACAATTCAATCATTCAGTCTGAGTTTCGGAAGACTTGTGGATTTAAGGCACATGCAATCAATCACTTGGTGTGGTTAACGAAGATTTGGCAAATCAATCTTGGATCAATGGTAAGGTGTCATAGTGGTAAGTATAGGTTGTTTTTGTAATCGCACAATGATAATTATAGTGATTTGATTCATTCCTGTGGTTTTTACCAATTTAGGGGGTTTCCACGTATACCGTGCATTTTGCTTTTACGTTATATATTTTATATGCTTGTGATTGTTGCGTGTTAGGTTAGTACGATTTTTCAATTGTTGTTCTTGTCTCCGGCTCGAGCCATTTGCATCTTCCATTTTTTCTGTAGAATTAATTTGAAATTGGATGACAATCGTAGAAGATTAAATTATTTTTGTAGTATTTGAAATGCATGTAAAAGGTGTGTGGACTTGGTAGCATAAACATTCAATGTGAACAAAAGGGCAAAAAAAAAAAAAATACAACATGCAATAAAATATTATAAATGGGCAAAAAAGCGCCTATTTATATTAATATTTATTCTCAATCAAATACTCTATATGTATTTGCAAATTTTTTGATGTAACCTCGTATCGTAATTTTATTTTCTTTTTATTCCCATCACATGCAATAAAGATTACACATTCTACATTTAAACTAGAAATACTAAATCAAGTTCCTAATAATTAAGGGAATAGAATATTGATGACATACAATGCCGATGCATACTGTCCTATGTATATGTAATTTAACCTAAACCAATTTATAGGAACAATGACAGCAGGGCCATAACGTATAATTGATTTTGGACTTGTTTTGAAAGCATAATTGATAGCATAATATTGGACTTGTTTTGGAAGTCAATAGTTACTTTCGAAGTCACATTTTTTGGAAGTCAATGGTTACATCAGTAACATTATTTTTCTGCTTATAAACCTGGAATCGAATTCCCATAGAGGCCATGAAAAAATAATCTTAAATTTTATTGCTCAATCTTTTCTTAAAATAGCGAGTAATGAACTATAGACTATGCTAATTAAAAATCGCACACAAACGGCTACATACTACAATGAGTTAAAAGTTACATACAATATTACATACTGCAGTAAGTTAAGGGTAACAAAGAGAGGGAGAGAGGGGGGGGGGGATTTACAGAGAATGGGTCATGGAATCTCGAAATTGGACTACTTTTGAAATTTACCAGCACTAAAACCCTATAGCAACTTTTGCCCAAATTTGAATTCTCATTGTTGCAAAGGAGAAAATAGTAAATGGGAGGGGGTGAAAGAGAGTGGAGATGTACCTTGTTTGGAATTTCACATCTAGAAATCTTTTGTTCTCTTCAATCTTCAATTTTTTGTTCACACAGTTCTTGCGTCCAAGAGTGGTGGAAGTTAGAAAGTAGAAATTTGTTTGATAGTGAGGAGAATAAAACTAAAAGTTTGAGTTAGTGGAGAGAAATGTGGAGGGTGTGGAATTCTATTTTTACCCTTACTGTTGTTGGGTATGTAAGATATCTGGCAAGGAATTAAGAATTATTTTTAATGCATTTGAGGGAATTTAAAAGTGGACACAATGACATAAAAATATTACACCAAAATGGTGCTCTCCCATTATACATGAAGATAGATTTTGACTTGAGCCTTATCAACATTCGGCCCAATAACCCAACTTTCTTTTTAAGCTTGGCCTAAATCCATCATTGTTTCATAGTTCCAACCGCACCCAATCATTTTTCCCTTCATTATACCATCACATGGTTCTTCTTCAAAACTCCTCAGCAAATATTTCATGGCAGACAAACCCTCTTCTTCCCTTTTGAGTATCTCCTTTTGCCCCTCACTCTATCCCGAACCACCCTCATCTATGGTTTTGCCCTCAAAACTACCATTCTCCTCACATGGCTATTGTAGCAACTCTTATTCTCTTCCAATGGCATCCATGGCTCATCTTCAACCTCACACGGCAATTAGGAAAATTGGATTTTATACTCAATCCTACACTGGACCTCCTTCCTATATAAACTCATCCTCCTCCTATTTCTCACGTTTTCATCAGTATATTTTGGAGTAGAGAAAATAAGAGAGAGAGTTTGAGGTTGCCAGAAATTTAAAGAGAGAAGGAGGTGATTTCCACGTGAAGTTCTTCCAATTTGGTATTTTGATTCTTCAATCCAACACTTGCAAGGTAAATATTCCTTCCCCATCCCTTAGTTTGTGTTCTATACCCTTGATTTGAGCTTCACGAAGCTCCATTGTTGACAAAACTCAACTAAATTGTTGAAGAAGAAACTCGACCAACTAGTCACCCTTGACCCTCGACCGGTCGAACTTTTCTACTAGTTCATTTTTCAAACCTATCTTGACCATTCGCCCATACCAATCACCCCTACCAATCACATGTACCAATCGCTGCCCGCAGTAGTCCCTAGTACCCATCATTTATATTCTACCAGTCGCCCTTACCAGCCATTGATATTCTACAAGTTGTCCATGCCAGTTCCTAGTACGAGTGACCCCTATACCTAAACTGGTTGCCCTTCCAATCTGTCCAAAAATATTTCTTGAACCAAAACCTGAATTTTGAACTTCGAAACTTAGATACTATTTTTCAACCTTTACATACATGTTCTTGCAAGTATAAAATCACATGAATAATTGTTGATTTTCACTTTTCACTAGTGTGAGTCAGTTTATTCAGTTTGAGCAAATCATTTTAGCCTTAGGAGCAATACATTTTACCAAATTATTTTACCATTTAGAGCAAATTAGTTTAGCCTTGGGATCAAATCAGTTTAGCATCCAGCATTTTGGGAATGGTAATCAAATTTAAGACTTGAGAGCAAGTCTCTTAACCCATTAGGAGCAAGTCATATTATCCATGAGAACAATCCAAATTTTTCTTGGGGAGCAATTTATTCAAGCTTTGGGTGCAAGTCTGTTTGCTCTTGGAGCAAGTCATTTACCCATTGGGAGTAACTTGCTTGAGCTCTTGTAGCAAGTCAATTTACCCATGTGGAGCAAATTACTTAAGTCAAAATACCCTTGAGAGCAAGTCTGTTAACCCATTAGGAACAAGTCATTTTACCTATGAGAGCTACTTATTTAAGGTTTGAAAGCAAGTTTATTTATCATAGGAGCAAGTCAATTTATCCATGTGGAACAACTTGCTTAAGCCTTTAAAGCAAGTCACCTAATCATTGGGAGCAAAATATTTTAACTTTAGGAGACAACTATTTTATTCCTGTGGAACAAGCCATTTTTACTCATGAGAACAAGTTAATTTTTTTCTAAAGAGCAACTCTGAAAAATTACTAGTGGGCAATTACTTTAAGCCTCTAGTGTAAGTATGCTTACTTTTGGGAGCAAGTGAGTTTAGCTTGAGATCAAATTTGTCATTTAAAAATGAATTCCATGTGATATCTCTAACACTAGCAAAAACTCTATGCTATGCACGAGATGAATTAAAGTATACTCTACCTATTAATACGAATGCAAAATCACACGTTATTTTAGTACTTTAAATAATAAAAAAATATATATTATTCACAGCATCAATCAAATATAGTCTGAAAGTAAATTACTTTTAAGAATTGATCGAGATCAACTGAAATTTGAAAGTAAATTACTGTTGAAATTCTGGACTTTAAATTTTACATTATAGTTTTTTAATTTTAAATGAAAGTGTTTGGATAATATTTAGCCAAAAAAAAAAGTGTTTAGATAATAATGTGTAAAATAGATTTAAATTTATAAAAGGAATAATATGTAAATTTTTTTAAAAAAATACAAAAAATTCATTTGAATGTGATAAAGATGAAAATAATAATTATCCTATCATTGTATTATTTTTTTATGCTTATCTCTATAACGTTATAGTTTTTGTTCTTTTCATGTTTATCTACGGATCATAGATTTTTTTCCCATCATTGTTACCACTCTTCACGGATCATTAAATTATTGTTTTCATGGTTATCTCTATAGCATTATAGTTTTTATTTAGTTGATAAGTTTTAACCTACATAACTAATTTAATAAAAAATGGAAAGTGCGCACATATATTTAAACGTAGCTACCACACCTAAGGTTATGGATAATAATTGTAATTGTTGTACAATATTTAAAAAAAATAAATTTTATATTGATCAAAATAGAAAAATATGGTTAGAGTTTCAAACATATAACAAAATAGCCTTCAAAGAGAAAAAACCAAGTTAGAGGGTTATGGATAATGATTACAATTGTCGCAAAATATTGATGAAAAAATAAATTTTACGTTGATCAAAATAGAGACATATGCTTAGAGTTTCAAATGCCTCCAAAGAGAAAAAACCAAATTAGAGATTATTGTCCAATATATAAAAAGGATAAATTAAGTTAGAGTTATTTTTTCAATTCATAGCCAAAAGGGTCAATGTGAATACATGAAACAAAACTTCGTTGGGTGAAAAAATAGAATAAATGCAATGCAAACAAAAACACTAAATTTAAAGAAAACTAACCATAGAAAATTTCAAGCACCAAATCGTAATATAATAACTATAATTACCATCCACAACAATGCACTTTTAATTCATTCACCAATACTCTTGTACAAAAACTCAACATCACAACAAATTCATGAACAATTCAAATGATCATTCATCTAACATTCCTTC
The DNA here is from genome assembly GCA_014822125.1 of Arbutus unedo. Lineage (NCBI taxonomy): Eukaryota > Viridiplantae > Streptophyta > Magnoliopsida > Ericales > Ericaceae > Arbutus > Arbutus unedo. The sequence continues at coordinate 25,846 of JABCMJ010010461.1, read as the reverse complement.
ATCAATGGAAGGTTTGGCATACGACGACTCTCTACCATTGCGTTCACACAATTGTTTTGGTTGCAACTTTTCTCACCAAATATCCAAATATCTTGAGCATCCCCGCCCTCCCAATTCTTCATTGTCTTTCCTGTATGTGAATGCAAGCAAACGTATCATGTTAAATGAATTTAATTTCTTATTCATTTTGAATTTAATTTGTTAAGAGGAATTGAATTATTATTTGATCAAAAGAATAAATATTATTTTGAATTTGAACTATTTAGAAGGATAATTATTCTTTTAAATTTAATTTATTTAATTAATATTTACACTATATTAAAAATTTATGGGAACATATAGAGTGAATCTCGTTAAAAGTCATCTCGTAATATTATATATTACAGATAAGTTCACGTTCATGGAAGCATAAATTTTTTTCTTTTTTAATCTATAACAGATCATTGACTTTGCTACTTGAGGGCCTACCGAAGCTATTACAGATTATTCACATTGCTATTTCAGATCCCACGGCACCCCACTGCATCCCCACTGCGGAAACTACAATGTTCCATTTTCCACTTCTTTCTTAGTATTCCTCGGCTTCCCAATTACTCTCTATTCTTGTCAGCGACTAGCTTTCTCTCTACTTGGTGCTGCTGATTGAGTGAGTGACCATGGCGACGACCCCTCTAACCTCCAACCTCCTCTCGAACTCGCTTGATGGACGACACGCTTTCCAGTTGGTACTCGCTATCTGTCAATCGACCGCCCCGAATCTACGATACCAGAACTGTCACCCAAAACTTTTGAGTTCAAGATTCCGAGTTCACTGCCACTCGAAGGTAATTTGTTTTAGTAGTTCTCTGTTTAGTCAATAGCTTGAATTTGATGCCTACGATGGTGTGAGAACGCTGTTTGTTTGCTCCTTAGTTATTTCAGTGCTTCGCATAAGTATAGGTGTACGACTTCAAAAAAAAAAACTTCCGGTTTTAAAACTACCCACACTCTTCATTGGGTCCTAATTTTGAGTTTTTATCTTCTTCTGTGTTCTTATTCTTCTCACTTCTTATTCTCCGCATCGCGTCAGGATATTTTCAGACTTCCACCTAGTGCTTCACATAAGTATAGGTGTATGACTTAAAAAAAAAAAAACCTTCCAGTTTTAAAACTACCCACACTCTTCACTTCTTCTATCATGGAGGTTGGGCACCCGCCTTTGTTTGCTTATTAGTTATGTCATTGCTGTCTCTTAATCAGATTACTAGAGGCAATTTGATTTTAGTTTGGTGTATCTAGATGTAGGCAAAGGCATGTCACATGTATGTAAGTACCAAAGTTACAAGGTTTGTGACGTAATTTACGAATCAGTTGGCCTTGCCTGCTTAGTGCAGAAGTGCGTAAAGTAGGCTCAGCTTCTTTGGTGGGCCATTACGAAATAATGGTTGAAAGCAATATGAAATACATGTTGTAACAAGGTCTTGTGGGGTTTTGTTAAGTGGTATTTATGAGAGTTTGTCATGTTATGAAGGACTTTTGTCATGAACTTTTGGCACACGAATACGAAATCTATTGCGGATTATACAAATATAAGGTATCCAAAGCTTGATTTGTGAGCTCATATCAATTGGCACGTTCTGCACGTGTTTCTACAAACCTTTTATGCAGGTGGAGCTGCTGCTAGAGTTTTCCACAATTCTTCACACGTTTCAAATCCCTAGCGGCTAGATAGTGCCTTAGAGAGAATTAGGAGAGCAAAAGATATGGAGGAAAAATATGCTGCAGTTGATATGGGAGAAAAATATATATTTTTTCCCTATGGTAGGGCACAAGTGTATGTAAGATTTCCACCACTTGGATAATTGGATCTAAATAGGACTTATCACCCCTTAAGTGATGAAATCTACCTAGGCCTTGTCATTATGTGATTGAGTCTACCTACATTAGCATTTATTAAATTAAATATTATCCCATGTGGATGCACTCCATGGGCCCCATGGAACATCTTCCGCTCTTACACAGAGGGAATTCAATCTGTCGTTCAATAAAATTTGCAATCTCTTTTTAATTGCCACATCATAGTGGATTTTTTGACTAGCTAGGTGTGCCGTCATAACAATGCAAGTACAAAAGAGACAACAGAAAGGAACAAAATGTTTGCCACTTCGGGCATTTCGTTATCTGGATGTTCAAATATGTGCGTGGGGGTGGGGAAGGAGAAAGATGGGGGTGGGAGTGGGCTTGACCTGTTGGGTTAACTTGTTTGCTCTAGTAAACCTTAAAACCACACAATATTTTCCTAAGATAGTTTTGGCTAACATGTAATTGAATTAATTTGAATCCAACACATGAACTAGATAGCCGTTTTATGCTTGCTGATGTAATAGTACACAAGGTCTAGCTGAAACCCATAATATTAACCAACCAACCAACACATTCTCGCAAGTCTATCCCAGCTAAGGTGCCCTAAATTCCACTTCGAAGTAAATCCCTCAGCCCCTGCACCTTTTAGATAACTCTGCTCTCTACCTCCTTTTAGGTGTAGTCTATCCACATTCTTAATTGCTACATCTGACCGAATTCTTCCCGTGTAAGGTTGAGTAGCTAAGTCCATAGAGTCCATTCCACTGTTTCAACTATTTGTGTTGTTGTATATGTACTATTTTGTTTAGGCTGAATCAGTGAACATAATTTAGTTTCACATTCTTTGATTTCATATTTTGATATTGAACGCATGAAGCAGCTAAAAGGGACTAAAATCTATCCATTCACATTCCTTTAGCCAGAGGAAATGCAGATTAGAAGGTGTCCACCTTTTCTGGAAAGTGTATTCCTGTCAGGTGATGATGTCGTGGCCTGTCGTGAATGGAAAACAGTTCCGGACATTTGGAGGTCTTCAGCGGAAAAATTTGGTGATCGGGTAGCATTGGTGGATCCATATCACGACCCTCCTTCAACTATGACTTATAAACAGGTCATTTTTTCCTTAATTGCTGTTTGTATTTATGGTGTGTATCAAAAAGATTTTATTCTCTCTGCCAATTATGACTCACTAAACAGTAAATAATTTAAACCTGAATCAAATAATGCTGTGGCCTGTGAGAATGCTGGAAGATCTTATTTATTATCACAGTATCTCCTTTGGTTTTTGTTTCCATGCTTCCTTGACCATTCCATTACAAACCTAGGATTAGTTAACTCAGCTGCGACACACTCCTTGGGCTTGGAGATTGCACTAGACACTCAACTTGGTGAACATAAACTTCCATGTACCAGGAAATACGTTTCAGCTGTCCTCTTTTTCCTTCTTTTGGGTAATCTAAGCTTGTATTAACCAAAAATTTATGGATATACAATGAGGCTCGATAAAAGAAATAGCAGCTTCTTACGAAGCCCAAGAGGCTAGGTGAATAAGACAAGGAAAACAAACATGAGATGGAATTCAACACCACCTTGTTGTTCTTAGAAGACTTTCAGCCATACTTGGGCATAATAGAGGCTAGCTTTTTTCTGTAGCAAGCTTAAGCTCTTCGATTTTTTGTATGAGCTTCTTCATGTTCTTACTTCTCCATGGGCCATTCAAATCACCATCTCAAAGGGCTTTGGGGGGCCCTCCAGGACATGCAGATCAACACATAGGCAGCTCGAAATCATCTTCAGATAATGTACAGGTACGCGTCCGACCATTTGCCACCTTCTTCCCCTACCTTTGGTGGAGGGGCATCGACCACCCTTCCATTGAAGTAGGGATGTTCCACTACTACCTCTTTTAGAACATTTCACGGAGTTGAAAAGGAGCCTACTCCCCCCACTATTGGAGCCACACTTGAGGGTGTACACGAATGGCAACTCACACCTTAGGGACTCATGAGGTAAGCACATCAAATACATTCAAGGATGTAGTACACGGAGAAATAGGAATTGCTCCAATTGGTTGAATTGTGTTCTTCCCTTTCTTTTTCTAAACCTCGTCTCGATCATTAGGATTGAACTCATTTTTGTAGCTTTTGGCTTTCCATTTTCGCTCTTTAGCTGGGCATTGGGTCATTCACAAATTAGGAAACTTCTTGACTGTGTGGCCAAAATTTTACACTGTTCAAACTTAGGGCTTCCAAGGAACTTCTATCTTAATGCCATAAGGTCACGATAGACCGAATTCAACACAAAGAACTCTGGAATTTCTTTAAACGCTTCAATCTTAGTACACCCTCTCACAAAGGTCAATCTACTATGATTTTGAGTGAATTAACCAAGATACATCGGGTTGCTAGCTACACTGGAAACATAAATCTAGCCATCCTCGACCCATTGTTCAAGAGGGACATTGCAAAATTTGATCCATACCGGAATACTATAAAACACACTTTGATTTAGTTGCATTCCACTATCTTGTGAATAGTCCTGTTACTTCTTAGTAGTAAGGACCATTGTAAAGAATGAACTGCGAAGCTTCTTCATCCTTAATTTGAAGATGAAAAACCTGTTATCCAAGGTCAACACATCCTCCAATTTTTCCTTCTATGATTTTAAACCCAAAATCGAACATGGTAGACTGATAATGTTTGTCAGTATACGCTGGGGATGAACTAGGAGAAATAGAACCAATAGAAACAACACGCAGCGGAAATCCATTTGCGGTGGCAATACTACTGAGGAAGTAAGGGGAATACAATAAAAAGGAGAGAAAACTTGGGGGTTATATGATGGGAAGAATCATAATAAAAAGTCCATGTGTTGGGTAAGATACCTATGGTGTTAGAACCATGCAAACCTACGTGGGTGGTAGTCATAGCAAAAGATTATAGAGGACCGCTTTCTCTGGCAGTCATGAAAGCCTGACACTGCTAATATTGTTCAAATGAGAGGGAGGATGGGGCAGTTCCAAAAGTAGATATCAGGGCTATCAAAGATGATAGAGTTGTTGTGGTGGCTGAGAAGATGGCAGAGTAGTCAAATGGAAATAGTTGTGTTTCTTAGGTTGTACAATCTTAGGGCATATATTCTTCCAGTGACTCTTCTGATGGCAAAAGCTACATTCATCCATAACTACTTAAGGTTTAGGCTTGCCAATAACCCGAATCAAACGTGACACTAGAGTAGGTGAGGAGATGCCAAATACTGACTAGCTAGAGCAAGTGGAGTAGCAAATACAAACTGAGCGAGAAATGCAACATAAGAAACTTTGAACCTAATTTCCTTGGAAATAAGTTTACAAATGTCACCATCCACTGAAGGTAAGGGAGACTGATGCAAAATCACCCCACAAAGAGGCTCAAACTGATCTCGAAGAACAATGATGAATGGTACAAGATGTTTCTCATGATAGTGCATGTGACTATCAAGTAATTGCAAATCTGAAGGTTCCATAATGCTTAATGATCTCAATAATTAGTCATCTCATTGTAAAGTTCTTGCGTCGATTTATCTTTTTGAGTGGCACCACGGATTCATATTTGAAGCTCATATTGCTTGGCAAAATTTGATTCAAGATACAACATCATATATAATTGCACACTTTCTTTGTTCTATTATTTAGAGAACTTCATGTCAATACTTGGTTCTACCGAGTTGTGAAGCCAAGTAAGAATTCACGCATTCTCCAATTTCCCATTTTGCAAGTGCAATGGCATGTCCTTCCTCTTTAGAATTGGAAGGCTGCAGTACCAAGCCGTCCGCATGAAACCATAGTGCTTTACCAACAACAAAATTCTTCAACACATCTGACCTATAAGAGTAGTTGTCATCTGTCAACCTTATGCTAATAGCCTGCAGTTATCCTTGAACATGATGAAAGCAAAGTAAGAGAAGTGAAATACTAAAGATTGCCAAAGAAATGATACAGGACACAAAACAGTGCCAAACAGTACCCAATAGTGCCAAATAGTGCTAAAACAGTGTCAAAACAGTGCAATACAGTGTGGAATCAGTGTGAAAACAGTCCAAACGGTGCGAAATAGTCTAGAATACTGCAAAACAATACTAGACTTTGAATAGAGGGAGGGATGATGCAGATTATGCTAAACTTCGGTGAACTACTCCGGTGGCTTTGGTACCATGATACAAGGAAAGCAATAAACTAATTGTGTTGGTTCAGATGAGATTCATACGAAGCTAAAAATAGTTTATATAGGCTAACCCTATTAACCTTAGGCAAACCCTAATGTGACTCAAAGCTACCGTTGCAATAAATGAAAAATGATCATAATAGCCAATAGGAAATACTAAATACTACAAAAGTACTATGTTCACAGGTATTGTGTGTGAAAAATTATGGGGAGTGAGTTTCTCACCTTATCTGTTATAGCCAGCAGCTAGGGAGTTGTGGAACTGGATTTCTACTTGTTTGGAATGTCTTGGGTTCAAGATGTGGAGATGGTGGGAGTCATGACCAGTTGGGAGGGGGTAGAGTGGAAGGCTCATGTGGATGATTTGGCTGGAGAAAATTGAAGCTCCTTGTGAGGAGTAAAGGAGTCGATCTTTGCAAATGAATAGTTGTTTTTTGGTCATTCTTCATATTTCGGTGCTGAGGCCTGTAGATCAAAGCCTCGATTCTGTTATGGATTGTTGGAGTCCCTCCTTTCGTAGTTTGGAGAGCCTTTTTCTCTACTTCTACTCTGGTTTTGTTCCAGTTGTAGTTATAGCTTGTCTACTACTTTGTTAGCATATACGGGTTGCATCCCCTTGATGCTGTTAAAGAAAGAAAGGTTAATCGTGCTTATCACGAAAAGGTACAACCTTGTACAAATGGTGTACACTAAGACCGTTCATATACTGAAGTATTATATTTCCAACTAATCTGATTTTCTGTTTACACATCTTTTTTGTGGTGAACTTATATACGGATGTTTTACTTAAACCTGATGTTTCTCTCTACTCCAGTTATCTTGACTTGGCCAATATTGTCTGGCTGCCCATTGTGACTTTAGTTTTTTATAGATTCAGGGAGAAACAAATTACTGTTTTTGCTGTTGCATATTATACTCCAGAAATCCATTTTTACTTTTGAACCTGCAGCTCAAGCAAGATATATTGGACTTCTCGGAAGGCCTTAGAGTTATTGGAGTAAAGCCAGCTGAAAAGCTAGCACTTTTTGCTGATAACTCTAGCCGGTGGCTTGTTGCAGATCAAGGTATGCAGTAGTTTGGTTTACATTCAACTTTTGTACCTGAAGCTCTTTGCGCACACAGTGTACAAATTTAGCTTTTGTATCTCATCACCTAATTCCTCACGTTACCTTAATTTTGTCTTTTGTCCTATTGTTTGTACTTAAAGCTCTTTGCACATGTAGCCTCTGAGCTTGTGAAAATGTTATCTGCTTTTTACAGAGTGATGACCTAGCCTGATGGTTCATTAAAGCGGTATGAAACCCGCTTTGTTGCCAAGGGGTCTTCCTAGGAATACATAATTTATCATGAGGAAACCTTTGCTTTGTTGCCTAGATGACCATTATTTGTACTTTGATTTCTTTAGCTGATGTGCAACTATGGAATCTCCTTCAGTTGTATGTTAAAGAGTACATTTCTTGATGGTTACTGTTCTCAACATGCTTATATGTGTCCTTCTCCGAGTTTCTCTCATGGTCCATGCGTTGTTTGTTGTTTACGTGTTCTTTTATGGTCTTAAACAGTCTCCTCGTGCTTGGTATGAGCGATTTCATGATGTCGCTGTGCAAATTAGTTTTCATCAGCAATATGATCATTAATGGTTCGAATTTGGCTGATGTTATTGAGGTGAAGCTTCATCTATTTCGTGAGTTTGAAATGAAAGATTTGGGCTCTCTTTGAAATTTTGATCTGCCATTTGTTACGTCTTCACCCAGTTGGCTGATTTCTTTACTCAAATTCACACTGCTGCTTGAGAGGGGGAGTGTTGATAGTATTCTCGATTGCGTGAGTAGTTTTTTTCTTTTTGGTATTGTTAGGATTTAGCCTATATAACCATATCGTTAGGGTTGTATGATTAAGAAATATACTTCTTTTGTCCTCTCCCTTTCTATTCTCACTTACCACCACACACCAACTCTTTTTAGTTAGAGTGCTTGTGATAAAGGAAGAAGAATGGTGAAAGCAAAGGATTGAAGATTCGCGAAAGGAAATTTTGATTGAGCGTTTGAGAAAGAAGTAACTCACATTTGGTGAAATTTTTTATTCATATTGCCGTTTATCTTGTCAACCTATTCCCTCTGTAGTCTTAGTGGGTTTTTCTAACTGTCAAGTTCATTACTTACCTGTTAAGGTACTTGAGTGTACGTGTTATCTCTGTGTTCTTGATCCGGGTTGGGATAAAGTTGATCCTCGGTCTATCAAATGCATATTTCTGGGATATTCTTGCACCCAACGAGCGTACAAGTGTTATTCTCCTTCTCTTCATTGTCATTTTGTCTCTCACCTTCAACGAGTCTTTGTCTTTTTTCATGTGTTTTACCCCTACTGATCCATCTCACTTTATGCTCACTCTAGTTCCCTCAGTCCCTCTTCCCCCCATACGGCCATGTCCCATGCCACCATTACATGTGCATTTTCGCCATTCCAAATTGCCATCCGCACCTCAGTTACTGTCCATCTTCTTCTCCGTTGCTAAATCCGCTTGCTTCTTCCAACGCTCGTTCTATTAGGGTTACTTGTGTCTATTGGTGGTCAATTAGTTGAAAGAACCTGCCTTCTCACTGAGCCATTGTGCAAGCCACTTTTAGAGTTTGTAACACCTTGTGCTGCTCTGATATTTATGTCTTACCTTGAGGGGGAGTGTTAAGAGTTATTATGTATGTCATGTTAGTAATGGTAGTTTCGTACTTTATCTTGTACCCTCACCTCATCTATTTCAATGATATTTCGTGTGTTCGAGTTAAGTCAACTAACTCTAAAGACTTTTAATTTCTCTCTAATGGCATCAATTGATAAGGTCAACTACCAAGAGGTGGAAAACAAAAGAGTTTGTCGGAGGCATTGGCTCCATATGCTCCTTCCCCCTTCCCCATCCTTCTCTATTCTTCTGCACTTGGATTTCAAGTGCCCCAGTGGACTTCAGAGTTTCCTGTTTCTTGCTTGCTGTATTTTCCTTGTGGATTCAAGCCCCTCTACTCAGATTCCACTGCTCTCTCTATCTAGCAATAACATTCACAATGAATAAAATCTAACTGTTTTGATTTAGTGTTAGGTTCTTTGTCCAAAAAAAAAAAAAAAGCAGCTTAAAAGTGTGTTTTAGGAGTGATGCATCAGCTGGACATTAGCAAGTACCAAGCATGAAGCAAATGCTCGAACTCTAAGCCGATTTTTTTTTGAACAAGATGGGTTTGATAAGATGCGGTCCCACAAGGAAAGATCAAAGGTTTGATTGTTTTTGTAGTTAGTGTGACGGGAAAAACCATTGGGAGGAGGTTAAGAGGTGAGACACCAGAATGTTTGTTGGAAACGGAGGCTATGGGCTATGGCTCTGTGTTATCCTCCCCTGTTCCCCATTCCGGCTCTGTATTTTTTTCTTGTGGATTGAAGCTTGTATCTGTCTAGAGTGTTTCACTTTCTTTCTCCTGTTAGGGCTCCATCTATGTATTTTGTTTCAGTTTGTTTTTGCGTGTGTGTACGTATATGAATGTATGTCTATGTAGATATGTACCTATATAAATCTATCTATCTACCTAATGGCTCAAATATCTAGTTTGTTAGTAAGTCATTTCTCAACTTCAGAGTGTGTCTATGCGAACATAATTTTTTGTGATTTGTAAACTGACATGAACTACAATTTACATTTTAAAAGTTTATATGTATGCATTGTGGCCATCGGTTCACATCATGCATTATTTGGCTGTAGGTATAATGGCCACTGGTGCAATTAACGTGGTGAGGGGGTCAAGGTCATCCGTTGAGGAGCTTTTGCAGATATATAATCATTCTGAGAGGTTGGTTGTATTCTTAAGACAATTGTGCTCCAGTTTTCTTCAAGTAGAATTCTTTAATTTACTTCAATTAAGTATTCCATAAGCTTGTTATTGTCTCATATAATTATCTGCCTTTTTGCTGCATTATAAGATCATAATTATTATAGAAATCTAGGTCTCCACATGCTTCTCTTGTTTCTGGGTTATGTTTTGTGGTCGACTGCAAAGCTTATGTGAATATTAATTGTTGGCATTTTCATACCTTTCAAATATCTTATTCTTTGTGATGTTAATGTGATGTTTTATCTATAGAAGATGTACAAGGATTCAAATAAGAATATGAACACAAGATACAAGTACAAAATGACACACATAGGTTATACTGAAAAACCTAAAACAAGTAGGATACTGGTACGGCTAGTAGCCTATTAGTGTTATCATTTTATCATCGATAAAAATATAAGTTTCTTATCTTCGTTTTTTTTGATAACTAATTTCCCTTATTCATAGACATGCATAAAACTGAAATCGATATGGTTAGTCATAGAGAAATCAATACAAGTAATTCCCATTCTTTCTCCTGTTATTCTTCATAGGAAGAGGAACAATGACCAGGGCTTTCTTCCTTGCTAGGAAGATACAGTGTATTTTTTTTTTTAAATTTTGCATAAGAATCTATTATTCACAATTTCACCCCAATTAAACTGCTTTAAAAATTAGATTTTGGCCCTGCCGTCCCCAAAAGAACCCTGCCATATCACTTCCACATCTTGCAGTATCCTAACTGTATTTGAGAAAGGAAAAATTGCAAATAAAATTAGGACCTTAGTTGTGGGAACCTCCTGTCTAGGTGGCGAATCCACCAAGAACCTTGCTCTTGTGCTCATGAGGTAGTCTCTTTAGAACCTTGCTACCATAAAGAAAGGAGCCCGCTCCCAATTAGGATATGACCTCTGACGCATATTCATCCCAATAGAAACAAAAGTAAAAGTTACCTAGCAAGAAAAATATGAAGCAAAGATAAGAAAAATATAAACTCAAATTTACTCAAATACTTAGTATAAAAACATAATATTTATTTGTAGTAGACAAACCTACGAGTTATAATATGTACTTGTATTATAGATGTATATTTTTGTCAATTAGTCGTAGATGCTCCCCCAATGCTCCCAAATAAGGAGCTTTCATAATCCTTCGCTCTCTATGCCCTGCCCCCGCTTCTGCTCATGCTTTTGTTGCCGCTTTGTGGACCTGAGATCAGGATACTTATATGGCATTATTCGATACTTATCAACCATCATCAGGTGCGTATTCGTATTTTTATTCATGACATATTGGATACTCTCACGGCGTGATTTTCGTGCTTCATATGTTTTGTTATGCATATGAAATTCGTTGGACAATATTGAATGACTCATTTCTTGTCAAATGAACTAGCGTATGGGTTTTGTTAAAATTTGACTTGATTGTTTTTTTCTTTCTCAATTCACATTCAAATGTATCAAGAATCAGTTGCTGATAATGAGTCATGAAGAGTCCTTAGTTGCAGTACGTCTCTACTGTTGGTCTCCGCCCTCGCTCCTAATCTCGTTCCTACTCCCACAAAAGATATATTCACTTACAAATGGGATAAGTCCCAAAGGAACAAAAAGGAGCTACCAAGAGAAAACCAAATATTGTAAGATTACTAAATAGCACATAGCCAGAAGAAATATGTGTTTGTGTGTGTATATATTGTTGGATTTAATAATACCCAAATTAATGATTTTTATTCATTATGTAAAAGTTATACAAGAAAAGGAGATAATGGAATAAAACAAATCTAAATCTAATATAATTATATTATTACACATATAACTTAACACTTCCCCCTCAAGTTGGTGCGAAGATGTCAAGCAGGTCCAAGTTGAACACAATGGAGCGGAAACTCTTGCTGCCCAGCTCTTTCATAAAGATGTCGGCTAATGATCTTTAGATCTTACAAAAGGCATACACATCAAACTCTCACTCAGCTTTTTCTTGATAAAGTGTCTCTTAATCTCTATATGTTTTGTTCTGTCATGTTGAACATAATTGTGAGCAATGTTTATGGCAGTTTTGTTGTCACCGTAGAGTTTCACAGGACCATTATCAGACATTTCCAAATCACGCAACAGGGTTTGGAGTCACAGGAGCTCACAAACTCCATACGCCATAGCTCTATACTAAGCTTCTGCGCTAGATCTAGCGACCACTCATTGCTTCTTATTTCGCCAGGTATCCAAATTTTTCCCAAGGAGGGTACAGTAGCCTGAAGTAGAGCATCTATCATCCACAGAACCAGCTCAATCAGAATCAGTGAATGCCTTTAATTGTAGGTGACCGTGATTAAAAAATAAAATTCCTTTTTTTGGAGCTGATTTGAGATACCTCAAAATACGATATACTACATCCAAATGTGAAGTACGAGAATCATACATGAATTGACTAACGACGCCCATTGCATAAGTAACATTAGGCCGAGTGTGGGCTAAGTGTATCACTCGAGGTACTAGGCGTTGATATCTCTCCTTATCAATTCGCTCCCCTAAATTTCTGTTGAGATGATGATTTGCCTCAATAGGAGAATTTGCAGGTCTACAACCCAACATACCTGTTTCTTCCAATAGATCAAGTATGTACTTCTGCTGGGAGATAAAAATACCCTTATAAGACCTTGCCACTTTCATTCCAAGAAAGTATTGCAATGATTCCAAATTTTTGATCTCGAATTCTTGAGCCAGACTATATTTGAAATTAAGAATCTAATCCACATCATTGTTTGTCATTATTATATCATCAACATAAACAATAAGAACAGCGATCTTACAAGTACTTCACTTGATAAACATAATATGATAGACATGACTTTGTTTGTATCTCAGCTGCAACATAGCCTTTGAAAATTTACCAAATCAAGCTGTAGGTGATTGTTTCAACCCATAAAGGCCTTTTTCAATATGCATACTTTTTTCTTTGTCTCAGAGGAAGGAAAACCTATTGGTATATCGATATACACCTCTTCTTCGAACTCATATGAAGAAATACATACTTCACATCAAATTGATGAAAAAGTCAATTCAAATTTGTAGCACAAGAGAGTAGAGCTCGCACATAGTTCATCTTCGCTACTGGAACAAACGTCTTCCTCGTAGTCAATACCGTAAGTTTGAGTAAAACCCTTGGCAACAAGTCTCGCGTTGTATCTCTCAACTGTACCATCAGTATTTTGCTTAACATTGAAAACCTACATGCATCCTACTAATTGTTTTCCTCCCGAAAGTTATACTAGCTCTCAAGTGCCATTTTTTTCCAATTCTGTCATCTCCTTTACCATAACTCCTTTCCACTTAGGATCATGACTGCATCTTGCCCATTCTGTGGAATAAATATATTAGACAGAGACGATTAACACCTTTCCGAATAGCAATAGAAAGATTATCAGAATCAATAAATGGAGGTTCAATGAGAGAAGAGTCATTACTAGATGGGTAAGCCGAGAAGTTTGGAACTAGAGCAGGTGATTGTAATAAATAAGGTGGTATCACACACGAGAACTTTCCACTTTTCTTTTGGCTAGCGTAGGTCTTTAAGTTAGCCGCTTGTAGTCGGTGTATCTGTCCCCTATATCACCACCAATGTCATGTGTGGCCCGTTCAGCAGATATTGGCTCCCCCTCACTATAGTTAGAGAGCAGTGGCTCCCCCTCAATATAATTATAACAGTTAGACATCTCTTCATCTTGCCTAGACTTCCCCTAAAGAGATGGAGTGGAGGGAGAGTAAAATGACTCGAACTTCCAAAAAGTGACATCTATAGATACATAAAACTTCTTAGAGGAAGAATCATAACATTTGTAGCCCTTTTGAGTAGGAGACTTACCCAATGAAAACGCATTTGTGGGCTTTATGACCTAACTTGCCACTCGAGGGATGAGGGGCATGAACAAAACACACACAACTAAAAACTCGAGGAGGAAGTGTTGTGACACGAAAGCTGCTAGGGAGACACTCAAGAGGAGTTTTGGTGCGGAGAACACTGGATGACAAACGGTTTATAAGATCGGTGGAAGTTAAGAGTGCTTCGCTCCATAAAAATTTAGGACGGTCATAGTGAATAAAAGCGAGCGAGTTACTTCAACAAGATGGGAATTTTTTCGTTTTTTAACTCCATTTTGTTGTGGAGGGTCAATGCAAGTGGTCTGAAAAAATATACCATTGGAATCTAGAAAAGCCCAAAAACTTTGGTCATCATACTCAGTGCCATTGTTACTATAGAGAATTTTAATTTGCATATCAAATTGAGTGCGGACCATTGCATGAAAGGATTGAAAACAAGAGAAGACTTCACATTTAGACTTACGTAACTACACCAAACTGACACGAGAATAACAGTCAATAAAAGTGACAAACCACAAATAACCTTTTAGAGATGGAACAGGGAAAAGACTCCAAACATCAGAATGTATAACTTAATAGGTGCATAAAAAGAACGTTTATGTTTCCCAAGCTCACAGGCTCTAAAAAAAAAATTGACTCTTAGAATAACGTTGATCTAATTTACGGTGCCACTGATGTAACATAGAAAGAGTTGAACTCGTATTTGCTTGCAAAGCTAGATCACATGACATGGGTGAAGGAGATGGAGGTCATCATGTGCTTTACTACTGCCAATCACTTTTTCTGTATCCAGTTTTTGAAAAACACAATGAGTAGGAAAAAAGCCACGGAACCATTCGCAAAATGAGTAAGACTACAGACAGAAGGTTAGTAGCAAAATTTGGAATATGTAAAACTGAAGAGAAAGATAAAGAGGGAGAATAGCGAACGAAATTTTCTCCTGAAATAGCAGAGAACGACCCGTCAGCTGTTCTGACGTTATCCTTATCAGAACAGATAGAGTAAGAATCAATTACGGAGGAACAACCTGTCACATGATCGAAAGCTCCGAAATCTGTAATCCAAGGGACAACAGAAAAGACAGTAAATGCACAAGCTGGAATACCTGTGTGAGTAAAATTGGATGAGATGGAGGCTGCAGTGGAAGTGAAAGCTATAATAGATGGAGGTCAACCTGAGCCATAAGGCGTCAAAGAGCTTGTATTTCCCCTTGCGAGAAACCACCAACATGATCAGAAGATGTTTGAGCCCCAGTACTAAACCCAGAATCAGGCAAGGTGGCAGCAGTAGACTTCGAAACATGGGCCTGGGTCTAGGAGTGCCTGGAGCCATGACCATGACCATGACCACGACCACTGCTTCCGCCCCCTCGCCCACGGGAGGAGGGGTCATGTAACGTCTAACAAAAATTCCTAGTATGGCCGGTGTTATTGCAATAATCACACCGGAGTGACTCACGATCACTTACCACTAGGTGAAGGGTAGCAAGCAAGGCAGAACGATTAGAAGGAGAAGTATGCACCATAGCACCACTCCGACTCTCCTCCTGCCAAACAACGGTGTAAGCCTCTCCCAAGGACGGAAACAGAATACGATCCAATACCTGCACGCGAATCTGATCATATTGAAGTTTTGTTAGTGTTTGTCCATATTTTTTAATTATTACCTTCAAAATTGGTACATGAGCCTGGGTGGCCTCTCTCAATCGATTATGAGTTGGATGCTTTTATATGGTATTAGAGCTAGGTCTTTAGAGACTTTTGGACAAGTCTCTCTTGGTTGGTGATCTTGTTGTTTGCGCTTTAAGTGTACTTCGTTTCGTTATGATCTGTTGTTTGTCTCCACGTGTTGGTCAAGGGTCGAACGTGCAGGGGACTGAGTTTGGAGTTTGTCCAACATTGATTTATTATTACCTCCAAAATTAGTACTGAGCCTGTGCAGCCTCTCCTCTCATTGTGAATTCGTCTCGAGTTTGGGATGTTTTAACAAGTTTAATAAAAATCTTTCCATTATCATGAAAAAAATTCTGTTTTAGGACTTAAGAGATAGGGGAGTGTGATTTCTTTTTTTTTCCTTTTGTTTCCTTTAATATGTGCTTTTTCCTTTCTTTTTGTTTCTTTTTTTTGGAGGGGGGGGGGGGGGGGGGGTGGGGGTTGTAAGTGCATTGGAGGGGAAACTGGGAAACGAATTCCCATTAAGGAATAGATTTATGGCAGTAGTAATTATGCTAGGGAGTTGAATGATAGTTCGAGCATTCCACGTTTTTTTGTCGTTACTCCCGAACTTTCAGGGGAGGTTTCTCAATGCTTTATAATGTGATATATTCTTCCCTTGTGTTAAATCTGTTGATTTTTGGGAATTTGTGATGTCAAGTTGCTGGAATTATAATAACAATATTCTCTTTAGATTTAATATTAGTTTATTTTGAGTTTTGCTTTGTCTTTCTATAAGCATCCATTATTGTGTTACATGATTTAACCCTTTCTTTCTTACTATCAGTGTCGCACTTGTCGTGGATAATCCGGAATTGTTTAACCGGATTGCAGAAACTTTCCATTCTCAGGCTGCTATAAGATTTGTTCTATTTGTTTGGGGTGATAAATCACGCATTACTAGTGAACTGCTGGAGGGATTGCCTGTCTACAATTACAAGGATGTCATAGACTTGGGACATGAAAGCCGTATGCATTTGCTTAATTCTTATGATGCTCGTAAGTTAATCTACAGTGATCTTGATAGAATTGAAATTTTGATTCTCAGATTACCTTATAACTTCACACTGAAATTTTTTATTTTCAGTTCCTAGTTGTGCTAGTTAGTTGTTGATGGCAAGCGCATGGTTGTGAATACTGTACCGTACCGGCTGGTATTGGCATAAAAACGGTACAAATAACCTCTGGTGCCGTACCATTCTCAATACTGGCCTGTACCGGCCGGGTACCGGTTAATAGTAGCCATATCGGCCTGTACTGGATTTTTTTTAAGAGTTGCGAAAAAAATTAATTTTTTTTGAGCGTTCTCTCTATGGTTTATATATATATTGATAGTTGCGGTAAATACGATACGGTACCCGGTACATGACCGGTACTACCGGGTACCGGTACGTACGATACCAATAAGAAAACTGGTACTCAAACCGATCTAGTATTCAGAACCTTGGGCAAGAGTTTAAGAAATAGCTGCCACATAATTCCCATCTTTAGCGTTTGGTAGGTCAGGCAAGATTGAAGTTGCTTAAAGAATTTCCTTATATGAAGATATACCTTCCAAAGGGAGAATTACGTGGATGCCTTGTTAACCATGACCAAAATATAGTGACGCTAGGGGAACCCAATTTTTTTTCTCTACACCCATTAAATTTATTTTCACTCATTCCAATAACAATGAAAATAAATTTAATAGGGCTAGAGAGAAAATAAATTTGGGTTCCCCTCTTGCCGGACCGGTGGATGACTGTCCAACAAGTACACTTCCAACCTTCTCAGCCAAGCCACCCTACCACTTATAGTCTTACCGATCAAGGAACCTATCACCTCTGACCGTTGTGAATGAAAACAGTTGCATTTTTTTGTGCTAGACAATGAAACTGATTCTGTACTTGTGTGACATGAACCAGGATTGGCTCATTGGTTTGGAGTTACAAAAGTGCCCCTTTATTCGTCCTGGGATATTGATTGTGGTGTTTTTTGAAATGCTTGAAATAGAGATATTTGGCCTTTTTGTTTGCCAATTGTTATAAAAAGCTTGTATTTTGATACATCTGAAATCTGTTGGATATTGGGGAAGCTTATTTTAGGGTTTTATTTAGTTGGGGTTTCTTCAGTTGCCATTCAACATTTTTTTTTTCACTTCGCGGAGCATTTGATGTTGAGAAAGCTTTTGACATTTTCAACTTGAGTACCATTCAGTTGTAATCTCCTGTTTTCGATAATGCAACTTACGTTAAGAAAATCTCTCTACCTTATCTCTCCATCCTCTCTCTTTCAAAACCTTAATTCTAGTTTGGAAACATAACCCTATATTCAGAAACCTAACTATGTGAGGGAAGAGAAACTAGTTCCTTGATGTTTGTGGTGGTGGCGAGCTGATGAGAGGACGGATTGGTGGTACAAGGTCCGCTAAGGTGGCAAGTATGATTATCCGGCATGGAGAGAAGATGGGTTGGTATGGGTATTATGTTAGGTTTATAAAGAAGATGTAAAATTTGCATAACTGGGGTAGAGAGAAATGGGTCTAGAGAGGAACTTTCAAGGTCCAAATAGAATCAATCAAAATATATTGCAAAATCTGGATTGCTAAAACAAGTGGACTCATCCCTATTAGTTAAGTCGTTGTAACAGCAATATGAATTTTCTTTATCACCGTAATTACAACTAATAAGTAGAACACTTCAGTATGCAATACCAATCTCTCTCTCTCTCTCTCTCTCTCTCTCTCTCTCTCTCTCTACGATCGATTTTACCTGCACCTCTATTGCAACACCCCGGCACCACTTTCGTCGTTTTTTTAACAATTTTTTTCTTTGTTCGTTGTATTATCATTCACCAAAGGGGGAATACTAATGGCATACCTAGTGCACGAACTTGCATATACAAGGTCTCAAGAAGGGTTGATGTATGTAGTTTTTACCCTTGCAAGCAGAGAATCTGTTTTTTGCGACCCAAACCTTACCTTCAGGCCACAATGGGATAGCTTCACTAAAGGAGGAATAGTGAGGTGGACAAAATGCAGGGGCGCTTTCGTCCTATGTGGTTATTGTAGGGCGTAGATCATGAACTTGTGTGCTTAAAATTTTCTAACACAAATTATGAGGCACCACATGTTTATTTTTGTTTGACGGAAGTTAACGAAAGGAAGACCTTTCTGTTAAGGAGTACAGATTAAATGAACAAGAGGTAAATTCCCTCATCGTGCAGTGTAGGGAGGGGCATCCCAACATCCGGCTCTTGTTGGGAAGTGTAGGGAGGGAAATGAGAACACAAATTTCGGTCGAGTAGAGTATGAAGAAACTAAATAAGTTAGGGAAAAATATACTGATCTGTCCATTGAGGACATGGAGAGGAGACTATTGGTCATAGAAAGATGAAATTACTTGGCTAGATTGCAAGCTTTTGGATTGGTTGTGTCAAGTGGAAATTACTTGGCCGTTGATGAATTGTAACACTTTGTCCCATTGGAAGTTGACAATTTTTATTAGGTAGGCGGTGAAGTTTGGATGGAAGAGCAACAGTATGCAGCCCATGAACAGTGCGCGTGAACAGTACCAAACACCTCCAATGAACAGTGAACAATGCCGTGAACAGTATGCAGTACCTCCGACGAACAGTGGACGTGTGTGCATGAACAGTACGGTCCAATGAAACAGTGAACAGTACGCGCCTGAACAGTAACCCCGGTACCTCTGACGGACCGTGAACAGTGAGCGTGTGAACAGCCGGCCCGGTGAACAGTGAACAGTACGCTTGTGAACAGTACCCCCAGTGAACAGTACCACGCCGGAAAAAACTCTAAAAATTGCTGGACATGGTGGTTGGATTGTGATGAGAGAGCAACATGGTAGAGCGACAACGCTTCAACCACAAAGGTAAAACACTACCACGACAGTCGGCAAAATTCCAGTGATGATGGTGCTGGGTGACGGCTTAGGGTTTTCTGTCTCGCTCTGATACCATATTAAAATTAATAATCCAGAATATTTTTTTATTCATGAAGCGTACTATTTATACAAGCAAAACGAGTCATATTTTAACTAGATCTCTAACTAATTCTACTTCTATTTTACATAGGGAAATAAATCCTAATTCTAATCTAATTATAGTTTTGCACACATAAGACTTTTAACACTTTGAGTCATTGTGTGCTCTTATACTGTGAAGGAACTTTGTACCTAACCCTATAGAAATTTAGACCTCTGATATGATACGGTTTATACAAAAGATTCTTCAGGTATAGAGCGAGACCCATACAACCCCGTTTTAGAAAGAAAGAAGTGCTAGCCCATGCCCCATAATGATATACCCAAAAAAAAGGATGCAAGATGACGGACCCAAAAAGTGGCTACAGGTCACATACCCAAAAGAGGCTGGATGTTGTGATCTTGGGTATTTGTATTGAAGTTGTCTACGGACTTATCACTTGGCTAGGCCTTCTGGGTTCTCTACGGGTGTTATGTATGGTACCGTGCAAACCCATGTCCATGACCGTCTGGGGTTGAGCAGATGGGTGAGTAGATAGCTCTTATGGGGGGATCCCATGGTTTGCCAAGCCTGGGACATGCCATGATTTACTGAGATGGAATCTTCCTTGGGGCTTTGACAGGTGAAGTCTTTTAACTGTTGAGCGGACGCTGTCCACTTTTCCTTGCAAGGGTATGCAGAGGATGCATGCTCATCTCAAGGGAGAATTTTATGTCTGGTTTTCTGTTCAATACAAGATTCTTACTGCAAATCTGTTGATTTGGAGGTTCTGCCTGTGCAAGAGACATGAGGAGTTGGGCCCACCTTCTTAGTCATTGCTCGATGGATTGGGAGCATTGAATGAACCGAAGTTCATTCATTATTTTGTACAGTTCTACTGTTTCCAGGATTTGTGATGGAGTTAGTTCATTCATTGTTTTCCTTTATGTATAAGATAACACCTTGACAGTAAAGAATGAGGTTCACATGTCATCTTGCATACATCTAGTTTGGAATTTTTTTGGCTTGTGTTTTTCCTGAATCTTCCCAAACTTTTCCAGTAATTATTCATAGATTTATCCTGTCGTTCTGATGCCATTGGCTGGTTTCTGCACTAATATTTGCTTCATTTGCTTGAATATCTGATACTTCGATTATGCGATGAACTCTGCTGTTGTACAAAAAGAAAGCATATGAAGGCTGGGTTAGCATTTACTATGGTTTCTATTTCTGCTGGAATGTTTGGTTGCGTGCTCATATCAATAAACTTATGACTGGCATACGAGGGCTGGCTTCGCGTTTGCCATTTATTCTCATTATTTGTCTTACCTCTTAACAATGGTCTGGAAGTTCTCTGACTAAGTGCTTAATTTCAGGGCAGCAGTATATATATGAAGCCATCAGCTCTGATGATGTTGCTACACTGTTATACACTAGTGGAACTACAGGCAACCCGAAAGGTGTTATGCTCACACATAAAAATCTGTTGCACCAGGTCTGAGTGTTTCTTATGTTTTAAAATTTTCATCGGGTGTGTTTGGGGAAGGGTAACAGGATTCGGGGAAGTTGTAGAGTTTTTATCTGAATTTTTTTCTTGAGGTTTGTCTTGTTATGCAACTCTCAAAAATCTAATTCGACTATGGTGGAGGCTGAAGCTTGTGTGCTTTGCCTTGTTGCATTATGGAAATTCATCTATCTTTTTCTTCACAAGAATAAACTTTATTTCCCAATTATTCGCCTATTGAACACGAAAGCGGAAGCTTTGGTGAATTATGCTTTCTTCTCACTTTTTTGGCTTATTTAGTCTGAACAAAATGCAAGGGTATTTAAGGGCATTGATTCGTTGTGAAATAGTGTCACATGTCGTCCTTTTTGGTCTTCGATTTCTATCCCTTATATGGCTTCCCTTTTTCATGGTTTGAGAGGTTGGAGGGTGGTCTGTGATATTTAGTTAGAAGCTTTGACCAGTTTGGTATTTTTTACTTTTGTATTCCCATCCGCAGACCTCTTGCCCCATTGCCTTTTACTTTTCTCTTTCTTGTTTAGATAACATTTCTCTTGTTGGCAACAGAAAGTACATTTTCATTTGTGAAACACGTTAATGGTACTTGTACGGGTACGGTAAAGGTACGTCAAGACAACATAATCTAAAAGGTAAGATAGGATACACCTGGACACATCCATAACTAATGCATTATCTATGACACTTTGAGATTGTTATTAGAGGTAAAAGGAAATAGTGCTTCGTGTTTCTAATACCCAAATAGATATTGTATTGATAATAAATCAGATAAATCATTTCAATGACTTGTACGCTCACCCACAACTAATTACAATTACTGATATGACCCCTAATACTCCTCTCCGGCTGGAGCATAAATATCACAAATACCAAACTTTTTACATGGCAAATGTAACTGTGACCGGAACAACAATTTGATAAAGATGTTAGCTAATTGAGCACTTTTAGACACAAAATGGGTAGTTATTACATCATTATCCACCTTTTCTATAACATGATGACAATCAATCTCAATGTCTTTCGTTATTCTATGGAAAACTAGATTAAATACAACCGCTGCCTGTTTGTCACAATATAGATTTAAGGGCAATTAAATACCAAACCCTCTCTCCTCATGGAAGGAGCACAGCCATAACATCTCACATTTAGGGTCCGACATGACTCTTCATGCAACAATTGTTTGCTTCTTACTCTTTAAAGTGTCAAGATTACCACCAAGGAAGGTACAATACCCTATAGCATGCAAATGAACATTAGCTTGATAGAACAAACCATTGTTTGTATGAGTTTTGAGATACTTGACAATTCTAAGAACAACCTCCTAATGTGGAATATGAGGTGTTGAAATAAACTCACTCACCATACTAACAACAGATGATGTATTAGGATGTGTACTTGTAAGGCAATTTAGCTTACCAACCAAGGGACGACAACGTTCATCATGACTAGAGTAGTTCTCTTTGATCAGCAAATAGCTAAATGCTCTCCATCTGCAAAGTAATACAGGGACCACGCTTAGCTCTGCCACTAGTTTTCCTCCACATATTGAGATCCTGAACCAAACAACAATTAGGAAAGAATGTAACAGAGCAATTCAAGGATTTTGTTAAAAGTTATTTTGTTATGTATTTGTCGAGTACTAGTTATTTGTCTTTTGTCTCGACATTGTTAGAACTTATGGCTCATATGGAGCGGGTCAGAAGCTGAGCGTAGTGGAGCGGAGCGAGGGAAGCAGAGTGGAGTGAGGCTTCTGGCCCAATGGGTTCAACTGGTGTAATTGGATCTTCGGCCCAATGGATTGGGGGGTGTGCGGGGGCAAAGGCCCCGCGGTACGGTACAACCTAATTAGAATTGGAATAGAGTATATCTATAAATACTCTCTATTGTAAAATCCTAGACATGAGCTCAAATAATAAATCTCGATCTGCTCCCGTGGACGTACCCGGTTTTGGGGAACCACGTAAATCTTGTGTTAATCTCTTTACTGTTTTGTATTCGACATTGTGTGTGTGGTTGAGTGATTGCACTAAGAAGTGGTATCAGAGTTCAGGTTAATTTAATCACACGAAGAACAATGGTGAGGAATACGTCTATGTCGAAGTTCGATGTGATAAAGTTTGTTGGAACCGGGAACATCGAATTGTGGCAATAGAGGGTAAAGGATTCGCTGGTGCAGCAAGATTTGTCGAAGGCGCTGGCGGAAGGTCCAAGAAGCCAGAGCAGATGACCGACGATGTTTGGGAAGATCTGCAAGCGAAGGCCGTGAGTACGATTCGTCTGTGTCTCGCAGATGAAGTTATGTACCAAGTAATCGGGGATGATTCGTCGGTTGGAGTTTGGGCAAAATTGGGGGGCAGGTATATATCGACAAAGACTATGACTGCGGATAAGTTCGAGCATTGCTTGAACTTGGTAAATATCTCTAGGTGATAGAGATGAGGTATCCCCCAAGCCTGTTGGATCAAGATAGGTTGTCTTCTAAAGTGGCGAGGATATTCGCCAAGGTGGAGATTGTTGGAACTTATGGCTCATATGGAGCGGGTCAGAAGTTGAGCGTAGTGGAGTGAAGCAAGGGAAGCAGAGCGGAGTGAGGCTTCTGGCCCAATGGGTTCAACTGGTATAATTGGGTCTTCGGCCCAATGGAATGGGGGGTGCGCGGGGGCAAAGGCCCTGCGATACGGTACAACCTAATTAGAATTGGATTACCTAATTAGAGTTGGATTCTAATTAGAGTTGGTTTACCTAATTAGAATCTAATTAGGATTGGAATAGAATATGTATATAAATACTCTCTATTGTAAAATCCTAGACATGAGCTCAAATAATAAATCTCACTCTGCTCCCCTGGACGTACCTGGTTTTGGGGAACCACGTAAATCTTGTGTTGATCTCTTTACTGGTTCGTATTCAACATTGTGTGTGTGGTTGAGTGATTGCGCTAACAGTCTTGTAGGTTCATCCTATATATATAACATTCGTGTATTAGGGTTAATTAACACCCTAATCATTTATGTCTCTAATAACATGGTATTAGAGGGATGACCCACTGCTGAATCGTACCATACCACCACCCACTAGTGACGCCACCTCCAGATCACAATCGCATTACTACCATCTCCAAATTGCGATCGCAATGTGTCTACCTCTAGATCAAGATTGTAATTGGTCTCTGATTCAACTAAAAACCTTTCATATTGTGACCCCCTTATGACTACGATCAAATTGCGACATCCTACGGCCTAACCCTAACAGATTGGGATGTCACACTAATCCTCAGCCACTAGACGAAATCGTGACCCTAACTTTCCCCGACCTCTGATCGATATAGCTTCTAGATGAAACCCTAACCCTAAGGTATGAGGCCCTAACCCTAGGCTACGAGATCACAACATGGGGTTTCATAGTCGATTGGTTAGATCAAGCGAGCTAGATCGCTGAGTGATTAATCTAAGAGATGTGGTTTTCCTAGTAGGAGGAGGAACGGACTTCCAAATACTTGCATTTGAAAGAGGAGAGCACGTGTGACTTCTAATGAATGTCACACTCGGTGTTCACCATCATTAGGATGACACAATTAGGAACATCAAACTAAGTTCTTATTCCCATATAAAAGGACTTGAAAATAGAGTATAACTTAGAGCCCTCTTTCATAACATAAACATAAGTAACCCTAGAGTAATTATCAACAAAAACAACAAAATACTTCAAAATCAAAGTGACAGAACATGCATAAAACCCCCAACATAAGAGCAAACTAGATGAATGGGAGTCGATGTACAACTTGTTAGGAGAACGTGAAACAAGGTACTAAAATCATAGACTTCAAATGAAAGCGCCTACGACCATATAATAAAACCGTCTGCGTGAGGTTCTGAGAGATAGATGACGAAGGTGACGATGATATTGGTAAGGTGAAGCAAAGATTTATAGTTCAAGAGGGCTAGCATGTTCGTGATCTACAAAGTATAGGTCACCAAGCTCAGCTCTGCCAGTAGTTTTCCTCCATTTATTGAGATTCTTAAACAGACAACAATTAGAAAAAAATGCGACAGAGCAATTCACGGATCTTGTTAAAAGTTGTTTTGTTACGTATTTCTCTAGTATTAGTTATGTCAGGGTAGTTTTGTCTTTTGCCTTGTAGGCTCATGTATATAACACTCGTGTATTGGTGTTAATTAACAATCTAATTACTTCTGTCTCCAATAACATGGTATTAGAGCGATGATCCATTGTTGAATCTTGCTGCAAGGCAAAAGACAAACTTATGATCGCAGCGTGGCCATCTCCAGGTCATGATTGGTTTCTGAGTCAATGAAAAAACATTTCAATTCATGACCGCCTTTAGACTATCAAATTGAGTCCTCCTACAGCCTAACCTTAACAAATCGCGGCCTTATATTGATCCTCAACAAGTAGATGAAACCTTAACCCTAACTTTTGATGACCTTAGAATGAAACGCTAACACTAATCTATGAAACCCTGACCCTAAGCTACGAGATCACAAGGGGTTTCATAGTCGATGGGTTAGATCAAGCGAGCCAGATTGATGGTTTCATAGTTGATATTCTAATCTGGTGTTCCGTTTGCTGCTCTTTTGTAGTTGTTAATATTATTATTCGTTGTTGGTAATGTCTAGTAGGTAAAGTTCAGTTGATTGTTGGGTGCTCGTTCGTTATTTTGTGATTTATTTGTTAAGGTGTCCTAACCAACTCCTTATTAATCTCAATTAGTTTCAATATGAATAACAATTCAACTGTTGTCTAAAATATAATATGTAAGGACCCGCCCCATTTTAATGTTTAAAAATGTGTTACGGTAAATAAAATAGGTATCGAAACGGGCTGGACGAGATAAATGATGATTTGGATGAGTTTTGAT
>JABCMJ010010459.1:0-28468 GCA_014822125.1 Arbutus unedo | reverse complement strand
TTTTCTCAACACAAAACGACATAGTTTTAAGTGATGTGTAAAAATGATGTGTAAAAGTGATGTACATGTGTATCATTTTTGCATCGGTATTGTCCTTCCATACGCAAATAATATGGCAAAGACAAAACCACTTGAAATTTTTGCTAATCGATAGAAGTAATATCTCCTTTTATGGCATCAATTTTTTCTTTGTGCTTATAAATTTCTTCATCACAATACTAAATCATTTTGTCTAAACTTATGAGCATTTACCTTTGAAATAAACGATGACTCTTGCCTTTTTGCTTGTGTCACTTTTATTTCAAGTTAGGATGTTGTTCCACTAGAGATCACTTGTTGTCTAGATCGATAGAGATCTAATTTGCAAAACAACACAATTGAGGCACACACTTGTTCGTCGATTTGTGAGGTTGTTCTTCGTTGCTCACTTTCAAATTAATCACGATGTCCTTTCTTCTAGCGCCAAAACTTGTTAGCAAATTATTTTCTCTCTCGACATAATCGGCAAATAAGAAATCATTGACAACAACAAAATAAAGTACTAAAATGTGGTTCGTTAATAAGGTGGATGTGAGGTCAAATGCCGTATTTCAAGACTTCTTTAGATGCAATGTGGGAGAACAAAACAATAACAACAAGAACAAAAACCAAACAAGATTAACAAAGAATCTTTATTAATCTTCAAAGGATGCTTGATACAATAGAACATCTACATTACAAACTACTCCTAATTAAGCAAAAGAGAAATTATTTGGGTTATTGTAGAGGTCCTTCTTCATCGAGGAGTGCTAGGCTCCTAGAAAAAAGCCCCCGGAACTCTTCCGAATTCAAAATCAAAGGTCATGATTCATTTGAGTTTTTGTTGATTCACTTGAGTTTGTGAAACCCACAAACTCAAGTGAATTATGGCCTTTGATTTTGAATTTGGGGTAGTTTCAGGGTTTTTTTTCTGGGAGCGTAGACTTTCTCTATTTCATCTCTAGCAATTGATATTTGTAGGCTAATTTTCCCTCCAAAATATCTGAATCCCAACTTCTTTTAATTTCTTTTAACTTCTTTATTCTTTGCCTTTGAATTTAGACATGCCAACACATTCCTTACTTATAACTTCTTTATCATTTGCCTTGGAATTAATTTAGGCATGCCAACACATTTATTTTTCTTATATTATGTTATCATATATGTAAAAATATGGTGCATGAAGAGTTTTATTCCAAGTCTAAAAAAAAAAAAAACAAACCCTTAAATTGAGTCCAACCAAGATTCATGCCCATCTGCCATTAAGAGAACATCAACACTAAGGATTTAGTGTAGAAAATTGAGATAATTGCATACAATATTTGCTAATCTCTCTATCCAATAAAACTATTGGAGTTCATGGTCATCTCCGTCAGTGAAGGGGAGGGAAAGTTGGGGGCCATGGTGGTTGATGAGTAAGCGTAAAGAAAAAAGAATTAAGTTTAATATTTGATAAGATGAGAGTATATTTGTATTAACATAATTTGTTAATGGGTGTACCAAAAAAACAACCCACATTATGTTCTATCTCTTTTATATAAAGTTCAAAGTCTTAACTATCCAGAAATAGGATATAGTGACATGGAGCTCTTGTTTCTCTCTTGTCTCCTTCTCTTAACTCTCTTCCTTTCTCTTTATCTTGGCCTAATACTTTCCCCCAAACAGTCCGATGGTCTACAGAAAAAACTTCCTCCTGGGACATTGGGATTGCCACTAGTTGGTGAAAACTTGAAGTTTGCTTCCTCGGCAAGACAAGGAATCCCCGAAAAGTTCATCAAAGATAGAATGGAAAAATACTCCCCAGATGTTTTCAAAACTTCCTTGTTAGGGGAATCAGTCGCTGTCTTCTGTGGCTCTGCCGGGCACAAGTTCTTGTTCTCGAACGAGAACAAGCTTGTCAGGTCGTGGTGGCCACGATCTGTGGAGAAGATTTTTCGTTCCGCTCTCTAGACTTCGTCCACACAAGAATCGTTCAAGGTGCGTGAACTGGCAATGCATTTTCTAAAACCCAAAGCTTTGCAAAACTACATTGGGATCATGGATTCAGTAGCCAAAAAACATTTCGAAACAAATTGGGACTCGAAAACACAAGTCATAGTTTCCCCTCTTGCAAAGGACTACACCTTCACCGTGGCATGCAGCATATTCTTAAGCATCCAAGACCCAAAACATATTGCAAGGTTTTCCAAACCGTTTCACTAATTGCTCCCTGGGGTCTTTTCTTTTCCATTAAACTTCCCTGGAACTCCTCTTAACCGCGCTATCAAAGCCTCTCAAAAGATAACTAATGAGATACTAGAAATCATTAAACAAAGAAAAAACGATTTGATGATGACGGAGAAGAAACTGATCATTAGGCCGACAAAAGACGACATACTATCCCATATACTTGCTGCAACAAATGAGGATGGAAAGTTCATGAATGAGGTGGAGATTGCAGAGAAAATAGCAGGTTTCTTAATTGGTGGCTTTGACACCAATGCGGAGCTACCACACATTTATGATCAAGTCCTCAAGGGTAATTATGACTACACATTTATATATACAGTCTGCACATTTACATATACGCTTCACATTTTCTTGTACTATTTGGTTTCAGAGCAAATAGGGGTTGCAGCTGCAAAACAAAAAGGGGAGCCGCTGAATTCGGAGGACATACAGAAGATGAATTATTCTTGGAATGTGGCTAATGAAGTATTAAGACTCGCACCACCGGCTCAAGGAACATTTTGAGAGGCCATAACTGACTTCACTTATGCTGGTTTCTCTATTCCGAAAGGATGGAAGGAAACAAGATGAATTAACCCACAAGAATATCTTCACTTATGCTGGGCTTCATAGACCTGTTTATGGATTTTGTTTCCTTGAATATTTATTGATGATGATCAAAGTGAAGCTACATTTGTGTATAGATATATTGGAGCACAAATTCAACCCACAAGAATCCGGACTACTTTCCAGAACCAGAGAAGTGTGATCCCCTAAGGTTTGAAGGAGAAGGACCTGCTCCTTACTCACATGTTCCTTTTGGAGGAGGACCTCGGATGTGCCCCGGAAAAGAGTATGCTCGTCTCAAGATTCTCATTTTCATACATAACTTGGTGACAAGATTCAAATGGGAAAAAATACTCCCCAATGAGAAAATTGTGTTTAATCCACTGCCTACGCCAGAAAAGGGGCTTCCTATTCGCCTCCTTCCACATTGAGCTCAATTCCTTTCTAATTATTAATAAGATTACTGTCAGTGTAATGAATTTAAAAAAATGTCATGTTCTATGAAAAGTCCAATTGTAGTCGTTTAATGATTTTCTACAATAAATTTGGATTTTTATTCATTCTGACTATGGTCATAATCCAACAAATTGAAATGCGAAAACCAGAACCACTATGTGAGTGATACAATGACTACATATTTATCTTTAACTCATAGAATTTCAGAATGGGAGAAACAAAGATTGTCGCAGCGCAATAATATTTTGATGATTATGGCATCATACCAAACATTTAAACTATTACCGCTCACGATATGTGAAAATAAAACAGGATCATCTTTATGTTTGACATAAAAAATAAACTCCGTTTGGTATACAAGGTAGAAACCAAAAAATACAAGTCTTCTAACTCTCTGAGGATCTTTTTACTTCTATCTTAAAATAAGTATTTTACAAATAAATATATACCTAAATAAATTAGTGTGACTTGCGGTGATCACATTCAAGGAGACATGGCTTACATCTCATCCACATATTTATCCATTAATAGTTACTTTGTGATCATGCAAGACTTTAATTCGATTTTCATTCACCATATGTTAGTAAATTGCAATACAACAAAAATGTATATTTCCTGCACTTAATTCCCTACGTTTTAAAAAAAAAAAAAGCAGTCTAGCACTAGTAATATCAGATACTTATTCCAACGTAAGTTCGACGTCGACCCTTTATCATACCACACCATGTTGATTTATCCACAATTGTTGTTTCTTACTATGATCTAAAATGCTTCCTACACCTAATCGAACATTTGTGATGTTTTCAAGTGCGCACGCAAGCCATCCTGAGATTTGCCAATTTGAATATTATGAAGAGTGTTTTTTGGATGTTTTTTATTTGAATATTGTGAGGATTTTTAAGATAATGTATTTTTTGCATAGATTGTTTAGTTCAAATTTATTTTGCTGTGAGTTCAGTATAAGAATCACAAATTAAGAATGTAAATTTAATAAACTAAAAAAAATTATCGCTAAAAATAATACATTTCTTGGTGTTTTTCTATTATTGGTGTTTGTTAATATTTTATTTTTGTTCGTTTTGTTTTCTACTCAAGTATTTCAGTTCTCTCAGAGTTGAAAAATTCAAACCGAACTTCAGTGATTAAAGCGTTTTCATGACAAGCACTGTAAGTTGAATTTTTATTTATTTTGCTTTGAGAATTGGAATACATACTGACGGGGGATTATTCATTGTTGATGCATGCGTCGATATAGATCTCAATCTCCACCGCCAACCACCCCTGTCGATTTAGATTTTGATAGGACTCTGCAATCTATTGTTGAGTTTGAAAACGAGATCAAGGAAGCGGCACGAGGATGAGTTAGGCTTATACTGGCTAGGTGTTGATGTGTTGCTGACGATGCGCTAATGTGGCACTAACATGGCAATGATGAAGGTACTAGGAAGGCGCTGACATGACTGATGATGTAGGCTATGACGTGGGCACTGACGGAGGCATTTAAGGGATGACGTAGATGCGGGTCATTGGTGGCATTGAGCACAAAAGTTTACGCAGGGGCATGTGATGCCGCATGCATGACAAAGGTGGAAGCGATTGTAGCATAGAGGCTGACACAAGTGTGCGTGAAGGCCGTTGGTGTCGTTGAGCATAAAAGTTTGTGCAAGCGTGCATAACGAAGACAGAGTGCTAGTGATGTTTTGATAATGGTGGAATCGAAATATTGACGTCTTTCTGATCAATGAGCCAAAACATTCGATTTATCTTAGGTCCAAACAATGTCGATGAACATTAACAAAACAACAATGGCCCGGCGGACAGTAGGAAGGGTCAGGCCGCCTACTAGTGAACTAAAATCAAATGAATCTTAACCTATGACTTAGATACTATGTTAGATTTGTTGAGAGATAATGAATAAACTCTGCATATTATTATGTTTAGAACCAATGTACAATGCTCCTTTATATAAGAGAGAGAGTTATGATCTTAGACTAATTGGGTTATCCTAATCCTAAACTAAGTAGGATATATATATATATATATAAACTAGGATATACATTAACAGTAAACAAGTGAAACTCCTTCAAATTCCATATCGAAAGCTGCATCTTTGTGTATGCCCCATTCATGAACTTTGCAAATAGTTTCTGATTTGCAACATGGCATCAAACATAAGTTAAAACATGAACGTTAGAAAAATATTGACTTGATTTTTTGTTATTAATTGAATAATACAATAAGTTATTAAAGAAAATAAAGAATGCAAGAATTAAGTACCTCGAGAAACGTAGTGCTAATTCTGAGGACTTTTGCATTACATAGTCTATCCATGAGATTACTCATCTGATGAAGCTAAGAAAAGCCTCTCACAGGGGTGAAGTTAAGTATCACATCCTTAAAACACGGCATTTGGCTTTTGAAGTTAATGACCAAAGCCTCCCCACGGTAGTAAAAAGTTGAAAGAGTCGGAGCATCAATTTCAACAAGACGAATATCCTTGCAATCTGCTACCGCTAATCGCCTAAACTTTTTCAAGTCTTGAGCAACAATGTTTAGATGATGAATTTCTAAGCATTGCAATAAGTCCAAACCCTCAAGGAGTAAGAAGCTGGAAAAAATAGTTGCGATTAAGGCTAAAGTGACCTTAATCTTCTTAAGAACAAGAGTTTTTAAGAAAGATAAACCATTCAACTTGGGAGGCAATTCAAATTGACAAAAGTTTAGCTTTAGAATACTAATGGATTCACACTCCAAGAGATGTGAAGGAAGATTGAAAGGCTCATCTGCTTGAGTAAAATCTAGATCTACCTCCTCAACTCCTTTGGAGGTTACCAATTGTATCCAATACTCAACTACGGGCTCAATGTCTGTTGAATCAAAATATAATCGAAACTTTTCGATTTTAGGGCTAGAGTGTTGCTTGAAAATCCTGTTAAGTGCCCTCACCATATTTCCCCTACTTCTACCAATAGCAAAATCTAGGTCGAAGATAAAGTTCGGGTTGAAACGCCAAGAACTCTTGAATCGTGTGGAGAGTACTCCACAACTCGCAGCGTCTTTGATCGGCAAGAAAGTGATTATTTTTTCAACAACATCATCACTAAGGTTTGGAAGAGTGATAGTTGTGGTCATGTTGTTGATACCTTCGTTGATTCCGTTGCCACTCTTGATTCTCTTTTTGAGATGCCGTGTCTTTTTTTTTGTATTTTGACTTGCCATCAAAACACGTGCCTAAAAGAAAAAAACAAGTTAACTAGAAATGTAAAAGAAAAAAGGTATTAGAAAACCGTTGGTATAAGAGAAATGGGAGGCCAAAAACTACATGTCACGTGAGAGAATTTATAGAGGAGTTTTAGGATTTTGATGCCTTTATGAACTTTCTCTTCACAACAGATACACACACATAAATATGCATAGGTGTATATTCACATTCAAACACATACACACGTAGTGGATTTTCTTTGTTTTAATTCCCATCTTGTTTTGGACAATAATTACTCACTCTTTCAAAGTTATTAATTAATTCCCATCTATTGACTCATCCAATAAGCTATTATTTTCCATCTAAGTGTCTTGGTTAAGAGTACCAAGTAAGCATCCTAGAAAATCACTTGTATTTAGACAAATTAAGTAATTAATTTATCCTCTTTTAAAACAAACAAAAAATAGTCAAGGAATTTGTTGTGGATTACGGAAATTAATTAATATTCCTGTTTTAGGAGGGTCACGTTTTTTTGGAAAGTCACATTAGGAGGAGATTTTGATACATCTCACTATCGTCATGAGGTTTCCATGTTTGGGTTCAAGTGTATATAATATTAGTATTTGTTTGTCATTTTTGTGTATATTATTTATCGTCTATTAGGCGGTGGTTATCAAAACCCTTTAAAAATTAGGGTGATTTAGCAAACAATTCATCGTGAGCAACTTATTCATCGAATAGTCCATCTAAAACTAAATTACGGGTGAAAGTCCTTTTGACATATAAGTTTCAAAAATATCCTTCTAGTAGACATGCAATAACGTTATCTGTTCATCAGATATAAAAGTAATAATTTTATTAGATAAAGTTACATGTTAGTGTTTACCAGTTAATATCATCTGTCGTTTTTAACAGATACCTTAACAAACAACGTTATCTGTTACTTTTTGAAGTAATAATGTTATTTTTAAAACGATAATTATATCAGATAAAGTTATTTGTTAGTGTTTACTATGTAACATCATCTGGCACTTTTAACAGATACCTTAATGAATAACTTATCTGCTAGTTTTCGAAATAATAATGTTAACAGATAAAATTATCTCTTCACGTTTATACCAATTGACGGTGGCCAAAATAAAATAAGGGCAAATCCGTCTATAAAAAGATCTAAGGTGGTAAAACTTTTCAAACAATGGACCATAACTTATAAATTAAATTAACATGTCTTTGACGAGTCAAATCAGCCCAGATTGTCATTTTTACCAATTTTCGGTAATAATTAACCTTAGTCTCTTCATTCTTAAATGATCGTCCAGTATAAAAATCTTGTTGGTCTTTAGATTAAAAAATTATGCCCTTTTGTGCAGTTTTTGAAAATAAAGTTTGCACCAATTTATAATTGTGATTAAGATTTTTAAATTAGTGTAAAAAAATTATAAATTATGCACGGAAGTGCTTCATTTTTTTATCTACAAAATTACACAAATTTTTGTACCAAATTATCATTTAGAAGCGTAGAGGGAGTACATAACTGTTCTCATGCACATGTAATGCACATTCTACGTAAAGTTATATTTTCATCCTTTTTCTTTGATTATTTTTATTTTTACCACTTATGCTTATTTTATTGGGCCTCCTCTGTCGTTTTCATTCATTTCCTTACTATTTCTCTCTCCCTAATTCTCTTACTCGTTATTTTAGTATCTATTAGCCGCGCAATAATGAATTCTTAATTGCCCTAAATACAACCTAAAAAGACTACAGATATATTAACTGCATTCTTTGTAAAATACCTATCTCCGTGCTCTCACAAATATATCACTAAAGACATTTTAAATCACATCGTACTCAAATACAGGTAGATGTGGTTGAATATGATTGGAAAGTTTGTTTGATAGAATGATTGCTTAAATATTAGTGTTGTACATTAGAATTATGATGATTATAATAGCTTATTTATTAATTAGGTGTCCATTATTAACAAAATCAAAATAGATGTTAAAAGGCATGTTACGTGGCACATTAATAATGTGACCAAATTGCTAAACCATCAATACCGGAGACAAATAAAATTTGATTGGTTTGCTATTAAATATTATGGACTTCCACAACAATAATTGGAAAGTTGTGAAGTGATATGGTTAGGTTATTAGCGACTTTCATTTTAAATACCAACAAATTATTTTATGACACATTCATATTTAACTTTATCTTTTTCTATTGTTTTTCACATCGTATTGGCTTTTGGGCACAATTTTGTTCACATTCAAACCTAAATAAGCAAATAAAATAACAAGACAAAATAATTAAATAGAGAATTTTGTTCCTGTGAAAACTCCTTTCATTGCAAAAAATAATTTGCAATTTTTTTTATCGACAAAACAATTAGCAAGTTAGCATCGTTTTTCCTTTTCCTTTTCTTTTTCCTTTTCCTTTGTGTTAAAAGAGAAGTTTACCTAATGAACTTGTAACGCTAAGAATTATAGACCCTTTAATTTAAAATAAAGTAATAATCAACTCAAATAAATTTTCATTCATAAATAAAGAAAAGTGCATGTTTGCTCTTACAAAATATGAAATACCAAAATAAAGTCCCTCAAAAATAAATTTTTCACAAATGACTTTATGTGAAAATTTCAGAGCTTCTAACCTTAACTTAGGTAAACCAAAGCTCAACAGAATCTTCATCAGTATTGATGTTATCATCAATCGGGTATTTTTAATTTGCTCCGTCTTTTTCTATACTTGGCGTGTAATGCAAGGGGCATGAAAATTACACTATGAGTTATGAGGTTCAATAAGTTATTATACCCTAAGTCCCATTTTATGTATATGACAAGATGTATGACATGGTGATATGCTCAGTTCATACGAAAGCCGTAAGACATTAGTACGAGACTAAAAGTAAGTAAAGCGATATTAAAATTTATGTCCAATAATGAGTACTCCAGTGTTATGCGCCAAATCTATAGTGTTATTATCAAACCCTTAGATGTTGTACACAAGTACTCAACTTTCAATCACATACCACTAATCGTGACCATTGCCATGCCATGGTACAATCTAGATATCTCCGTATTTATGATGTTCTCATCCGATAACGATCCCGACCACTATGCTAATAGTGTTCCCAACCACTAACGTTGCCGACTATTATGTTCTCGTTTGCCATGTTCTCAAACGTTATGTTTCTCGTACATTGTGCGAACACCATGTACTTTCAAGACTTTACTTCCCTAACAACTAGACTTTATTGAAAAGACACGTTACGACTAAAAAACATAACTCGGCTCAATACATAACTTGATTAAATGCATAACACGACTAACAATACAATTCGACTTAAGACGCAACTTGGCTAAAGAGACCTCACGGTTCAAGTCATAGCTCGGCTAAAGTCACATCATTAAAAACATACATAAATACACTCCAACATAGAATAATCATTTTCAATAATTCAATCTCACAATGATAAAAGATTCTCAAGGTTCAAGTATTCGCATAATACCTCTGAATTTAACTAATGTACTATGATGATTCATAATCTCAAAGTCTGTAATTGTGTCTAACGCATTTATCTAGCATATTAATCATGCTTCAAAATAAGATCATGAAATTGATGACGATACTTTACATGAATTGAGAGCATAATAAACGTGGCATTACATAATTATGGCATGGAGTAAAATGATAAGCACAAGATCAGGGTAAATATATAATTACACTATACTAGGATTAAATAGGGAATTAGTAACATGTAGGGGTTAATGTGTAAATAATATGACCTAGGGAAATTTTGTAAATTGATCATAATCTAGGGTTAAGATGCAATTATAGACGGAACAACAACCTCATTTGCTGAAGTGTAAAGATGGAATTGGTTTAGGAACAGACGTGTCATCTGGTCTGACATGTCACAAAGATCATATCTATCCTTAAACAATGCAAGCATTCCAATTACCAAGACACAAGGAGAATAATACAAAACTCAACTTTGGAAAAATATGAAATCATCACTCGAAGAACTGCAACAAATCATCAATTCTTTTATTGAAGAAACAATATGGTTCATAGTTGATTATTATATTTCCATTAAGAAGTACCACAACAACTGCATGGGCGATGAACTTGCATAAAAGTTTCAGAGGCAACTTTATGGAAAAGAAAAGCTCAAGGCAGCTTGGCAATCAATTAATAGAAGAGCAAACAATAGGACTTTCAGGTAGCAAGGCTTAACGTTTGATTGGAAACATCCTCCTTTTTGTACTTGAACAAGAAAAAAAGTACATTTTTCCCACCTGTTTTACATCCTGAAACCATGCATTGTTGTATTCATCTCTTAGTTTTATAGTTATCTATTCATTTACAACATGTCAACAAGGAAAACTGCAACTAAGCCTGACAGCCTCAAAACAGCCCTACTACCAAGCTTGTCTGACTCCAAACAAGCAAATCAGTTTGTCCTTCACATACACAAAAGAAAAGCATATTAATAAATGAAACATTAGTCCATAAACATCTAAAATGGAACTCCAAATCAAACAGCCTTCAACTTCTTACAAGAAATTATATGATATCAAACAAAAGCATTGGAATATAGCATAGGTTTTCAACCAATAAGCTGCCTTTCGTCCAAACAAGTCTCATCGCCACGATGTTATGGAAAACAAGGTTTTCACAACTTTGAAAGGCATTCAATTATGTGGAAAGCTAATAACATTCAACTCTAAACATTATCCAAAAAAAAAAAAAAACAACTCACAATGAACCAAAGTCACTTACATTGAGTCTTCAATGACTAGGCACTCGGAAGGATCAATATTTAGTCTTTTAGCTGCTTCAAGGAATCTTAACAACTATGATGTAAAAGTTGATTAGATAAATTTAACTTATTGTGCAGACAATAAAGATCAAAGTTGCAAGGAGTTGTATCTCACATTTTTGGAGATGGCTTTCCTACTGTAATTTCATCACCACCAATAATGACAGAAGGATTCTTTCCATCCTACGAAAGGAAATCACAAGCACAAAATTTAATTGTAAACAAGAGTAACTTTTAACGCATGTCAATCTTCCATTAGCTTGTTTTCTCCTTGGTAGAGGAATGTGGTTTGAGGTTTCAAACAGACATTCTTATTTGATAAGAGATTTTAGTTTCAATGCTTACCCTGGGAGAATTTGAAGCCAATGCCATTGGCACATTACGATCCCTCAAATAGTTGATTAACCTGTTTGCACTTGGAAGAGGTTTGATATTGAGCCATCTGTGATTTTAAGTGTTGTTGGAACACCAATTGTCTAAAGAATTTCAGTTGCTGTAACGTATATCAGCATTCCCCCTCATTTCAACCTTGTCTCCCACATGGAGAAACTAAGGAACAAAATTTCATTTTGCTTCTATTGATAATTTAATACAGCCAAAAAAGTTTCTATTTCCTAGGAGACCAAAAAAAAACATCGATGGACTCCTGAAATTCAATCATTTCCACCAACACATAACAAATTGGATAGAAAAATAAGGTATTGATATCCAACATACCAAAAAAACCCTCCTAAGAGCAAAAATAGAAGGAAGATTACTAAACTATGCATATGAAAAAAAATACATAGCATTTGATACTCAAATAATGACTGGCTCTATCCAAGAATAATGTCCCGGTTCTGTCCAAGTATATTAAGAAACATTCATAGCTGGTCCAGAGAGTGCATTTATTTCTATTTCAAGCAACAACAAAAAACCACATTACGGTCCTACGCAAAATGGTCCCTCAAAAGTTGGTCAGGGTAGACTAGATAAAATAGGTAAACTGCAAGAAAGTAATCAACACTTATAAAGGCCTATTGAGAATTTCTTTAATTCAACCTAAGTTCAAGCTCCCCATAGAGAAGCTTCCACGATGAGTCCAGCCAAAATTCTCTCAAGTCACTTTCTCAATCAGACATACTTAATGCAGATGATTGCGCTCCAAATTCATAGAGCACCCTGCTTATTCTTGAGAGTTTCACATAATAGAGATCGGACATGCATCTTCTGGTCCACAGAGATAAAAGGAAATGAAATATTACTGATCAGAGAACATTGGTACAATTTCTGAAACAAATTCATTGATTGATAAAAGGAAGCCCGTAGTCTTCCTCTATAACTACTGCAGTTTCTGAAGTTGTCTTTCCTAACATTTTATGAGCTCCTGTTGCATCCCACTTCTTCCCATATTTAACCAAGTAAATCTTTAAAACCTCACTCACTAGGTCTGTCATAAAATTTGAAATTAGGTTATGTTGTGTAAGGGAAAACAGTATTGGCAAAGTGGGATATTTATACCCTAATCTAACTTGAGAAAGGGTCGTTGAACCAAACAGGAATAAGGTGAAGCAGAATAACATTTCTGTGTTGATCACGAAACCCTGATATAGGCCGAAGTGCAGTATCGAATATCTCCAAATCTGAATTTATCTTGTTCTGATTTAAAGGGAAAAATATTATGCGGAAAGCATAGGATCTCATTAAGAGACCCACAGCTCGGAAGTCCTTTCCAAGA
Organism: Arbutus unedo; assembly: GCA_014822125.1. Lineage (NCBI taxonomy): Eukaryota > Viridiplantae > Streptophyta > Magnoliopsida > Ericales > Ericaceae > Arbutus > Arbutus unedo. The sequence goes on along the minus strand of JABCMJ010010459.1, from coordinate 15,475 downwards.
TACAATAACAGACAATGGATAAATCTCTGGCAACTGTAAAACACTAAAGAAAACTTGCCTTGGTTCACAATCTGCGAACCAATAAGTCCATGGAAAATATTATATGCAAGACGGGACGAAAAAAACATATGGAAGTAAGAATTAGTACCAGATTACAAATTTACTTGTGTTCAGAAGTGTACCTTCCAAATCAAGAATGACACATGATACAATTTTCTTTAAAGAACTTGTTATCAACATTGTAATGGATGCACATATTTGTCAAATGGAAACCATGCTCCAGCTTATTAGATACATCTGAAAAAGAAACATTAGTTGATTCAGTGACATGGGCATCAATAACACTAAGTCATACATTAATGACTAATAAACAACACTGAAGGCGAAATTAAAATGGTACAACAATCTGATACCAATGTGCTAAAGTCTCTTTATTTAACCAATACCATTTCCCCACATATTTCCTTATTCTCCACATATTGCCTTATTGTGAACTTAATAGTGATCCTCCTGAAAAATCAGCTATAGCTTACTAATGTGGCAGATTGAACACATTCCTGCTAATCCAAATTTGGAGATTGGGATGAGAGTGATCTTGCGTCAGCTGAAGTTTACAAAGACAAATTGAACAGAGGATAGAAAGTTTTCTGTTATGGCAATTGAGACTTCTTATTCAAAGGGTCGGAAGTAATACTAAAATGGAAATTGTTATGTAAGTCCCTTATGTCAATGTTTCAACTCCTCTATGTTGGACGCAATCAAAATTGTCCACGGCTAATTTCCCGATACACGAATGTAGAACTTAACTCGAACGTATTCGCATATGAGGGCCTCCAGCAAGACTTTTTAGACAATCAGTTTTCATAATCCCAGTACACTTGACTTTTATCTTTTGTCATATAAACAACGACCTGTACTCATTTCCATCCTCTTTTTGACTGTCCTCATATATATCGATAATCGATAGTCTAGTTGAGACATTATCAAACAACTAGACAAACTTTTAGGAAGAAAAAGTTTTTATATTATGCTAAAATACAGTGTACAAATTAAAACAGATAATCTTATCTTATGTTAATTTACTAGTGTCTTTTTATTGTTATGCAGAGATACAAAAATGAAGCAATGACAAATAACATTATATGTTGATTTGTTATGCATAAGTACATAAGTCAATTTATAACGGATAACATTATCTGTTTTTATATAATGTCAAAATATATAGTACAAATTAGAACAAATAATCTTATCTGGCGTTATGTTTTGTAGAGATACAAAGAACAAATTACAATAGATAATCTTATATGTTTTGATTTATTATTGTAGTTTTACTATTATGCAGAGATACAAAGATGAAACTATAACAGATAACATTATTTGTTCATATGTTATGCATAAATACAGATGTCAATTTACAATAGATAATATTATCTGTTTTCATATTATGTCAAAATACCAAGTACAAATTACAACAAATAACCTTATCTGTTTTGATTTATTATTATGTTTTAACTATGTCAAAATGTTATCAGATAACTTTATCTGTTGGCACTTATCTCATTCATACAGAGGTTATATATTATACGTACTATTACGTCGATATAATAGTAAGATTCAAGCATTATCAATTTAAATAAAATTAATAAGAGACTGAGAAGACAAATGCTACAATAGTTATTGAAAAAATTATGTTTTGACTTATTTTTTATATTTTTTTATATTTTTTAATTTTTGAACATAATTTTTTAAGTTTTTAAAATGTCTTATCGAAATGAAGTAATAATCAACAAAAAAAATTGAGAAAAAATAAAAAGTTACAAAAAACTTAGTGTACTAAAAGGTCATGAGGGTAAAAATTATATTTTGACTTATTTTTTATATTATTTTATTTTAATTTTTGATCATATTTTTTATTTTTTTGAATTTTTTTACCGAAACGAACGAATAATCAAAAAAATATATAAAAAAATTGGTATACAAACATCACAACAGATAATCTTATCTGTTTTAGTTTATTATTGTGTTTTCACTATCATGCAGAGATATCTAAATAAAACTATAACAAATAGCATTATCGGTTGATACGTTGTGTATAAATACATATGTTAATTTATAACAGATAATATTATATGTTTTTATATTATGTAAAAATATATAGTACAAATAAGAAAAAATAACTTTATCTGATGTTATTTTATGCAGAGATACAAAAAATAAATTACAGCAAATAACATTATTTATTTTAATTTATTATTGTGTTTTTACTATTATGCAGAGATGCAAAAATGAAACTACAACAGATAATATTATCTGTTGATATGTTGTGCATAATACAAAGGACGATTTACAACGAATAACATTATCTATTTGTTACTGTATCTTATCCAGAGATACATAGGTCGTGAGAGTGCAAATTATGTTTTGACATATTTTTCATATTTTTTATTTTTGAACACAGTTTTTTATTTTTTTTAAAATTTCTTATTGAGTCAAATCAATAATCAATAGAAAATAAAAAGTTACAAAAAATTGGTGTACCAAAAAATTTTGAGCCCACAAATCATATTTTGATTTTTTTCATATTTTTTGATTTTTTAATTTTTAATCATATTTTTTGTTTTTGAAATTTTTTGTCAAGACGAACTAATAATCAATAAGAAAATAGATGCAAAATAAAAAGTTACAAAAAAAATTAGTATACCAAAAGTCGTGAAGGCACATATCATGTTTTGACTTATTTTTCATATTTTTTTATTTTTGAAAATAATTTTTTTATTTTTTTGAAATTTATTATCGAAACGAACCAATAATCAATACAAAATAAATACAAAATAAAAAGTTATAAAAAGATTGGTGTACCAAAAGGTGGTGCGGACTTGAAAATTTGTTAAAATTTAATAAATTTGTAATAAAGGTAATTTTGTCAATCAAATGATCTAACATATTAACACTTTTAAAATAGTATACCCTAACTATTTGTACTTTTAAAATAGTAGATTCTAACTCAATAAAAAAATTAGACAAGACTTAATGAGTTAATTAACCATAGATTTGAGTTTTAGCTATTTTTTTTAACATTTGAACATAATTTTATACTTTTTAGATTCGTCTCATCGAGACGAACTAATAATCTAAAAAAAATTAAGGCCACCACAACAAATGCGAAAAAAAATTGAATAATGAGAAAACATGTTTAAAAATAATCAAATTGGGACAAATAAAGATTAATGAGTTGAGAAAATTTGACATGTCATACAACTACCCCGTCAAATCGTGGATCCGGGTATTTTGCACACCCCTACCAATAGACCTTAACAGAGCACACACAGCAGTCACCAGCTCCGTAGAAATAACAAAGCAAACTTTTTGCCAGATTTAGTACAAGATTTTCCAAGACTACTCCTATTAGGAAACTGATGCAAAAATATTTGAAGTCTTATTTCTATTTGGCTTTGGCCAGTCACTCACATGTACAACTCTCGTGTCTCGCTTCTTTCTAGCTGGGCTACCATATTTCTGCCAAATTAATATTTCTGTACAAGCATCTCCAAGTAAAAAGGCTATTATGTTAGCCATTCAAATGCCAATTACTAGCATGCTCCAGTTTTGCCAAGGTTGCTCATATATGGCGATCAATAGGGAATAAGAAGAGACAAGGGGAGCGGATTCTCATAAAGTTTTTGAGAACTATATGACGAGGTTGACCTGCCGTAGCATTATTGAGACCATAGTTATCAAAATCTTACGATTCGCACAATTTGATTCGTGGACCTAGGTCGGATTAGTGACCCGATAGAACAAAAAAATAATACAATAATACAATCATCGTTGGGGCTTAAGAATGATCTTTTGAGAAAAAAATTAGGGACAAAAAGAATTGCAACTAAAAAAATAAGTTTACACTTTTTACCTACTGGCTTTCCTTACTTTTCAACCGTTGAGACTTGAGAGAGCTATAAAAACAACTGTCTTACCTATTTAGACTACGTGATCATCAATATATTTTTAGGTATAATATTTTTATTGATTGCTATCTTATATTTGTATTTTTAATATGTTATAAAAAACATGATCGAATCAGAACGATTCACGATTCGTACACGCACCTTTTCGATTCTCGATTTGACAACTATGATTGAGACAGGTTTCAAGTCGATCACATTGATATGTAATTCGCGTGTGCCAAATCAAACGGTAAATAAACTTTGATAAGAAACACAGTTACCTAGTTATCATTATTCAAAAATAAAATCGCAAATTCATAATAGCCTGATGACCTTAAGTTCGACAGATGCCCTTTTTTTATTTTTCGAAGGAAAGTCTGCATCTAATTTAGTGAATGGAGTTCCCTCTCCCCCATGCTTCGCCCCGGAGAATCTGACTTCATGACTCGATATCAATGAACAAGAGAATACCCCCTTACTTGGCTAAGGATTCTTAGGAATGAGTGCCTTTACCTGTCCATCTCAAAGTTCAACATCTCACTCTCACCAAGTGTTACATTATAAGCTTACACAAATTCTGCTAGTTGTTCTTGCTTCAAGTGACTACTCTGCTTAAATAGACCTCAGTGTAACCAAACCTTCTGAGAAGGAAACATTGCTTACTCATAACTCAAAATGCTCCTAACAGATTTTAAAGAAAAAAAAGGAAGCAATGTCCCAAGTTTAATTTCTCCATGAGGCATTCAGTACTTACCAGAACCTCCAAGACTCTGTGGGAAAAATCTAAAGACGAGGATACTTTGTGCCTTTGAGTACAACTTCTGCATGGGGAGAAGATCTTGGGAAGTTCAACAACCTTTGAACCACAATGTGGCAATCCTCTGGTCTGGATGCACAAATAACCATCCTCTCCAACACCCTTGCATTCCCAAGCAGGAACTCCATAAGTGCAATCACGAACTTGGACCGACTGCTCTTTGCATTGAAGCCGACTACCTTAATATATTTGAGACTCAACAATGAATTGTTTGAAATCATGTTCTTAGAATTCAGAAACTTCTCTGCATCGAAATTGCACGTCCATGGGGAGTACGGCTCAAACTCAAACTGTAAGGACAGTCACAAATATGAAGAAATTAACTCAAATTTAAGATGTTATCTATGCTTCAAGGATTTTCAACATGAAATAATATTACACCTATTGAAGGGCAGCCCGGGCACAACGGTAAAGTTGTCCCAATGTGGCCTAGTGATTACGGGTTCATGTCGCGAAAATAACATATGTGCTTGCGGGTAAGACTGCATACATCCAACCCTTCCGCAGACTCTGGACTAGAGTCTGGGAAAGGGTCCAGTTGGTTTGACAGAAGGTTCAGCTGGAATGACACCATTTTGGATACTTGAATTGAGTTTCTAAAGGGGCTTTTTGCCTCGATAACATATCAAGAAGTCTAAACAGTCACTGGGCTATAAAAATAAGTCACTGGACACATCTTATTTTGTCCTCGCTAGAGAGGTTGACAAGACACATTTGATCCTTGAAAATTCAGTCAAGGAATGAAAAACCTAAAAGAAATAAAAGTTACCGAAAAAAGAGTAAAGGCAACAAAATAGAAATCAGGTTATGTGAACATACCCCTTTACTGAGACTCGGTGCCACGTTTATGACTAGTCTCTCTAAATCAGGTGAACTGAATAGAAGGCTAACTATTCCAAGGAGATCCCTACTGTAAAGGCATGTGTTCAGTACCAACTGAGTGCGCTTTGACAATGGAGAAGGCAATTCTTTCATCTCACACATCGCTAACACCTTGGCACATCCAATCAGAAACAGAATAGCACAAACAAAGTAAAGTGAGTTTATATACGAATAATGTTTAGGAAAACAATAATAAGACTCACTGGTGATCTTGGTCAACCAGTTACCAGTACAGCTTGCCAACACAACAATAAGACACTTCTTTTCTAAACAACAACATTTTACTTTTCAACTAATCTGACGATTAACTCTTGGTGATAATAGTTAAGAATCGAGTGTGTAAGAGTTGCGACACACGAAATTATAGAAAAACAAAGAAGAGGTAGACTGGGTTTCTACTGGCCAGTAATGCAAACACACTCAAATGGATGCTTCAATTTTAAACAAACCATTAGAATTATTGTTCTTCTTAATGTGGCGCCAAAATTAGGTCTTTGATTTGAAAAAACTCGGGACTTGGACCAATAACATTAGTTCACTTGAGTCTTCATTTGAGCTGTATAAGTCTTCCTCCCAAAAGGGCTTTTCCACCGGGTAATTAGAGAAGCATTACTATTTAAAAAGGATCATTTTATGGGTGAACATCATTCTCTGAGCTCTTTGCTGTTTTGATCTGAGTAAGTAGAAAAATAAAAACAAAATGACATTCACCCGGAGGATCTTCTAAGCTGTCCCTCAGTAGCCACATGGACATCAAGGTACTACCTTGCTACAAGTAACATCAGGGTCTAATCTCATTCGAGGAGTTTGAACTTTAGAATTGAAAGCAAATGCCAACATCCAGAGTGTTTTGAGCTTTACAGTAACAACAATTCAAGCTCAATTTTCTTTTCTATTTTAGAGAAAAGACTGCTATACATAATACAGTATTAGTTAAGACAGTAGACACGAATAGAATGCTGAAATACTGAACAGCTTACCTCAATACACCAACTCCCAATAGTGAGTTTCTTAACATGTTCAATGTTCTCCAGAATTTCCCTTAACATTTTCTGATAATCTTCATTGTCTGCGTGATCAAGGTCAACTAACATGTACGGAAAATCTCCATAATCATTGTCGTCATTGTAATATTGCTGAAAATTGAGGGTAACATCAACTAAAGATGCTACATTTCTCACACGACAAGTCTTTCCCTGCAAAATTCCAAAAATGCCCAATGACTGCAAATTTGGCCCGGAAATTTCCAATACATCCCCAGAATCACAATTGTCATTTATCACAAGTTTCCCCAAACTCGCAGATTCAACATTCAAGCGTCTAATCCCAGAACATTTATACAATTCCAAAGATTCCAAAACTGGTGCACCCTTTAAGATTTTTCCCACTAAATCATCACTCAATTTCGCATAACTAATGGATAAATTCTTGAGAAGTTTCCAATTGATGGACCCTTTAGGCTTGATCTTGCAGAAACTGAGATTCAATTTCTTCAGCAACTCATATTTGTAAATAAACTGAGGCAGTTTGTATAAATTTACCATCCAGGGAAACATATCATCCTCGTCAGCATAATACTGATAGAAGTCTAATTTAAGATCGTCCACTTTGTGTCTCGTCACGAAATGGAGCCAGCCGAAGACCCGAGACTGGAAATGCATGTGGAATTCCAAACTGAGATGGAACTTCTTGACATGGGCGCAACCGTAGAGGAAAAGTGTTTTGTCGACGAAGTCTACGAATCGGTCCAGGCTGTGGCGCCATGACCAGTGGCGGAACACGAGGGTTGGGACGGCGGTCCACAGGTGGTGCCACCGCTTCGATAGAACGCCGGTTGCGACAGCGTGTTCGGTGGGCAGGAAAGAAAGTATGTGGAGAAGGATAGTGTCCGGCAACGTGCTGATCAGATCTAGGTTTCGGTGGTGGTCGAGGATGGTGGTGGAGGTTTTGGGCCGTTTGAGCGGCTGTGAGTCGAGGGCGTAGCTAGTGACTTCATCGCCGAAGTCATCTTCGGCGGCGGATTCGTAGGTTATTTGTTCGCTGAAGGTGTAGGGTTTGGCTTCTCGGCCGGAGTTGGAGTCGGAGTCGGAGTCGGAGGTTCGAGTTGGGTCAGGGTCTGCGGGATGATAGCTTTGGATCGAAGTGGGAGAGGTATGGCCAGGGCAACTACTCTCTTCCATGAGTAAAAATCAAAGCTTTGATTTCATTTTCTATGTGGAAACTGGACTCCTCGTCATATTTATGGGATTTTTAGTTGATTGCTTGGAAGGGCTGAACCATTTAAGAGAGCCATACAATTTAAACGTTTACTCAGATTGTGTTATTGAAAAGGGCAAATGTCACTATGAGGTTACTGATAAAATTAGGAGTAATTATTTTTTGGCCCTGTTAACTAATTTTTCATTCAATTCATTTTTTAAAATTATGTTTTGGTTATATTTTTTACAAAATATACAAATTACCATAATTTCTAAAATTACAAAATCAATGTATTACCATCAATGGGATGATAATACAATCAATGTATTACCATATCAGTTCGACACTCTCAAAAACTAAGTTCACGAGATGAATGTTTGCAGAAAACGGCGACTAGTGTTTTCGGCTCTGAAAGCAACGGTGATCTAGGGCTCTAATGGTAACATTCGTAAGTGGTAAATTTTGCTAAAAATTCTTAGCAACTAGGGATGGTAAATTTGCAGATATTTTTTATATATGATGGCTAATTTGCTTATGCAATGGTTAATTTGTTAAGGTCAATAGTAAATTTGATGTCTTCTATAACTATGTGATGGTAAATTTGCATATTTTTTCTACCTATGATGATTAATTTGCTCTTCTGATGGTTAGTTTGTTAAGATCGATTGTTGCCCTCTATATTTGTGATGGTAAATTTTATATATTTTCTACATGTAATGATAAATTTGCTTACCTGATGATTGGTATGTTCGTGTGATGGTAAAATCACTGCTCTCTATAATTGTGAAGGTAAACTTGCCGATATAATGGTTAAATTGCTTCAAATCATTTGTTAATTGCAATGATAAATCTACAAATCTAACGGTAAATTTTTGCAAATGATTCCCATAGTGTTCAACAAATATCAACCTACAATGGATGCTAAAAAGAGAAATAACAATAAAAACAAAACTTCACTCACCATGTAATAATAATTGTCTTCGGAAAATACTTTTTACGTTTGACGATGAAATCCTACTTATAATTCACAACACTTGATTTTCTTTTTTAGTATTTCCCGATTGGTTTGGGAGAGGATGAATACGAAAAGTGAACAAATACAAAAAATTAGAAGGTTTTTATGGTATATAGAATTCCCAAGAATAGAAACATGGATCAAAAGAAATCCCTATAGTTACTAAGACAGATTTAGGAGGATAAGCACAGTAACTTCGGATTCTTGTGAACAAATACAAAAAATATCTTTCTCTAAATATGATTCCGATGAATATATATTGGGATTCCGATGAATATCTTTTGAATTCCGATGAGTATTTTTTGAATTCCGGTGAATATCTTTTGGATTCATGGAATATATTTTACTATATTTGTTTCTAATTTTTATGTTTAATTTACTGTCATGTTTTTTAATCTACCAAACTAGGTATTGGAGTTTTCACTTTAAAAGGATAGAAAGGTAAACTAACACACAAATTTAACGAAAAAAATGTCAAACCATATAAAAATGAGATGAAAACATAACTTGAAAAACCTAATGAGATGAAAGGGATGAAAACATAACTTGAAAAATGTGATGGGATGAAAAACTACGCAGCATGGTATCAACATAACTTGAGAAACCTGTTTTTTCGGTCTTCGGTTTTTTCTTTCACCCCCAATGATCTCGTCATATATATCAAATCAATATTTCTAAATCAATAATTCAAGTATGGTGCTCCCGAATGATAACGATCTCAACGGCCTTATTCCCTTTCATCATGTTCCCAATTAAATATCCCTTCCCTAACATTATATCTTTCGTTACCGTGCCGGAATATAATGAGTTGTAAAGTTTATACAAGAAGACTATAAGACTAAAAAGGGCTCGATAGTACTAGATATAATTTCGACTCAAACATAATTTGGCCAAACGCATGACACATTAAATGCAATGCTTGAGTAATACACCGCTTGGGTTCATCACACCTCTAGTTAAAGTCAAAGCTCGGCTAAAAGACACGCATAAATATTCCTATGAAAAATATATACACAACAACTAATCATATGTCATTATCAGTGTGTCTTAATGTTCGCGTATCCAAGGGAGACCCTGAGTATCAATAATTAATTATTATCCGAATAATCAGAATGTATTCATAATATTTCGTGTTCAACAAGTATTTAAACAATTGAAGTGGTAAACACATAACAATAAGATTGATATATAGTGAGTAAATATTAATTTAATTTATTCTAAAAATTATTTAATAATGTACCACAAGATAAGTAAATATATGATATGAGTTATAATTAAATATGGTTTTCAAAAAGAACATTAACGTAGTTCTAATTAAATATGGTTTTAAAATAGAGTTTTCACAAAATTATTTTAAATGATAATTGATAATAATAGTTTTATTTTTTTATAAACTAGGAAGGGTTTAATTATAATAATGATAATAATAAAATAAATTTTTAAATTATAATTACTATTTAATGGGGGTACAATATGAAATTTAAATAAATAGTAAAGTAAAAATTTAATATATCGAAACATAATTTAATTCTAGTCAACCCCTAGCCGACTGACCTTCCAGTCATGGATTCGATCATCCGGACTGGCGATCGGCTAGAAATTCGACTTGGCGACTAGACCTGGAAAAATTTAGCAATCTCTATAATCTACTATTTCTCCTCCTCCAATGCACCGTTAACCCTCATATTATACTAAAGCATTCAAAATGGAATCAAGAGACGGGACTTATAGTTGATTTGGAGATTCGCGGAGTTTCGAATGGTTTCAGGTGCCAGCTCAGTTCAGCAAAATGTCTTCTTCTTCTTTCTTTCTCCTTCTCTTCTTCTACAGCTCTCAAAGGCTTGGTGTGAGTTTAGAGGAGGGGAGGGAGGTCCTATTTATAGCGAAAGGAAAGGGAGTTCATCAACGGTTCGGAGGGTTTCCGGGAAATCGACACACAAGATGGGTGTAGCCATGGATGATGAAGGTAGGAGAGGGGCTATAGCAGAGGTATGGAGACTGGTGGCAGGGGAGTTGAGTGATCGGAGAGGGAGAAGGAGGGGGCTGCCAAGAGGGTGAGGATATACACACACACACACACATATGTATATTATGCTGTTGTGTGTGTGTGATATATGTATATAGTAAAAGTATTATTATTATAATATATAATATCTTAAGAATATAATTACGTATAACATATAAGTACATTACATTTGATTTCATATATATATAATATACCCGTGTATACATACGTAACTAAAAATTTATGCGTGTATAAAAATAATAAAAACACTCGAACTATTTTTTAAAAACTCGAGTCATTACACTCCTGCCTTCTCTTCTTAAACCGTTCCCCACCTAATTGGCTACCTGCCTGATCCTTTCGGCTTTTCCTAGCATTTATGGTGTCCTCGGCGTTCATATGTTTTTGAGCTCACATAATTAGGTTTGCCATACTCTGGGATGGTTCTGACGATAGTTGGAAGAGGAGCTAGCCAAGCCCAACCATCTATGTCACGACCCGTCTAAAAAACACATGGTCGAGACCGGTCGATGGGGTTTAATCCATCAAAGCCTCAATTTATAAAATTGGTTTAGGAATTTTCGTAATATTAGAGTGTGATATTTAAAAGAAAGTGCGGAATAACATTAGAAATACCCCAAAGTGCTAGTGATAAACTAAGTATTACATCATCCATAATACACAGCTTCCTCGACTTCGAAAGCACCTGTAGTTGTAATCAACAACAACTCTTAGGCACTAGGCTAGTGTGAATTTCGTCATAACAATGCTTATGAGTTTTATGCAGAAAATGACTTTTCTTGTATGTATGCAATTTAAAATAATTTACAATTCACAATTATGTCAAGCGATCCATTACATTTGTAAAGAATCGTAATTCTTTTTCTGAAGTCTAGCTTCTCATTTCAGGTTCCAAGTGAATTTTCACTTCTAGGAACAATTTTCATTTAGGATAATATTTAGTTATTTTGTTCAACGATTACCGAATATAGGGAGCTACTCTATTAGATATAAAATCGGCATGACGTCATCTGGCGGATCTGTCAGTTATCGATCCTTTAACCTTATTTCATTCACCTCGCCATATTTCTTACCCCCCTAGCGGTCGGAACACCGTATGAACATTTAATCAATAATTCCCTCGATAATTTATAAAAATAAATTCGAATGCAATGGAAATATTATTTGCCAATCACATTTCTAATAAACATGTCAAGTTTGTCAACTTTCCAATTATGTCAATTTCCATAATCCAGTAACATGTCAAGTTTGCCAACTTCTCAATTAAGCCAATTTTCATAATTCATGCAATTTCCATAATTTCGATAAATATCTCAATATTTCTTTACTTGATTTCAATACGAATAATATGGATATTAGAGACATAAATTTTTGCCAAAAAAATGATAAATGTGTACTTTTTTCCTAAAATCGGTAAATAAGGCATAACAAAACTCACCTCGATAGTCATTCTTTTGAAAGTTCTTGTACCGTCCTACGTGTTACCGACCTCGGGATCTAGCATAAGGATAATAGGACTAAGTATGGTCATAATTAAAGTTACATAAAAATTATTGAATATTCCGATGGTTCATTTGACTCATGTCAAAACGGTGTTCGATGTGTCTAAGGTCACGTGGTCTAATTTTCTCTAAGTGTTCAAGTTAAGGTACTGTTTTTTTTTAAGGGTCAAGTGACGAGTCTTGGTCAACCACTAAGTCTCGGGTTGGGCTTGAAAATGGTTTGGTTCAAACAAACGTTCCCGGTAAAAATAATTGTTTTGTTTCGAAACTCAAATAATGCTTGTACGAGATTAAACTTGGACTAAGTCTACTAAGTTTGTGTCAAAACTGACCTGAACAAGGGCTGCCCGAGCAGGGGCTGCCCGAACCAGGAGCTACCCAAATGGGAACTGCCGGAACAATGGCTGCCAAAATTGTCCGAACAGGGACTACTAAAACTGCCCAAACAGGGTCTGCCCAAACAAGGATTGCCCGAGAAGGGGCTGCCCGAACCAAGGGCTGTTCGAACAGGGTCTGCCCGAATTGCCCAAAACTGGACAGTGTAAACTGTCTAGAAGCTGCGTTTTAAACAACTAAAAATTCAGCTATGTTCGACAGTAAATTTCTCCCATTTCGAGCCCTCCGAGCCTCTAGTCCAACATGCATGCGTGCTAAAATGTGTCGTCTACAACCCCTATAAGTGTTTTTTGTAGAAATATTGTAGAATAAAAACTCCGAGTGATTAAACAAGGTATACTATCTATAAAAACTTGGTAGTGTATTTTTTCCCATTCAAACGGCCAAAACTTTGTATTTTTCAACATAACAACCTCGGGTTTGAACATATATGAGTAGTATGGTGTCTGTAGAGCTAGAAAATATTTGTTATTTTTAATATTATGTTCAAAAAATAATTGGGCATTTTATTTATGCATAATTATGTGATTTCGGTTGGATTGTGTTTATATCATATGTGGGTTTTTTTCCCCAAAACGTACCCAATGTTTAACTCTCTCTAACATATACATCTCTCTCAAACCCTCCACCAAGATTTCTTACTCTAAGCTTCGATTCCCTCAAGAACCCATCATAACCCGTTGATCTTTGAAGCTATTTGGCGTGTGTTTGCTTGGGGAGGTTTCGTTTTAAGATTTTTCAACATTTGGATCTAGGTCTTGCTATTGGAGTTTGGATCTTGCACTTTGAAGTTGAGGTAAGGATTTCTCACATTCTTTAAGTGGTTTTATGACTTGTTGTGAACCACATTTCATGTCCTGATCATCCTTTGGAAAAGTTAAAATCAAAATCTCAGACCTGCAGATCTTCTTCGTACTGCTATTCTTGCTCGATCATCCGGATGACCTATTTATGCTTGTCCGGACAAGCCCGTTTGCAGCATTTGTTGTATTATGAAATTCTACATCTCATCCGGATGACCAATCTATGCTCGTCCAGACAGACTGATTTGTTGTATCTCTTGTAATCTAAGATTTTACATCTCAACCAGATGGCCTATCTATGCGCTTCCGAACAGACCCGTTTGCTGTATCACTAGAAATATGAGATTTTACATCTTGTCTGGATAGCCTATTCTTGACCCATCCGGATGACCTTGGATGCTTGATAAGTTTTCTTCTATGCTTTATTTCTTAGGTTTTCATCATGATTATATGATCAAATGAACTTGTTGGAACAATAAAAATGGATGGATATTGAATCTAGATACCTAACGAATGTTGACATATGACCAATACGCGAACATTACTAGCTTCTTTTGGGAGTGTGCTAGGGGGGATATACAACATTACTAGCTTCCTTCGGGAGTGTGCTAGGGGTAATACAATATTACTAGCTTCCATCGGGAGTGTGCTAGGAGATGATTCTACGTTACTAACTTCCTTCGGGAGTGTGCTAGGAGATGATCTCACTTTACTAGTGTCCTTCGGGAGTGTGCTAGGAGATGACATGATATTACTAGCGTCATTTGAAATGTGCTAGGAGGTACGATTGAACACACAATTTCGACATAATACGAGATAACGAGTGCTATAATGGGATGATGACTTACTTAGATAACGAGTTGAATTTGTTTAATTGATGAATATGTTAATCTTGAATATCTATACGTTTGAGTTGTGGAATGTCCTCTTTATCCTTATTATTCATGTCCTCTTTGTCCTTGTTATTCATGTCTTATGATACCTCATTCATATTCTTTGATATTGTATAGATTTTTCCTATTGGGCTTTGTAACTTAACCCTTCCTTCTTTTCAGGTAAAGATCCAAAGCACTAGCATGGATTACTTGACTTGCGTGAAGTGGTGTATTCATTTTTTGGAAGCTCATACGAAGAATTTACTTTGCATCTTTATAAAACATTATTTTTGAAAAAGATGTGTTATACTTCTATTGTCTATTCTATTTATCCGAAAGGAAAATGCTTAAAACCCCTACTATGATCATGATGTATATTGGGTCGGATATTACCCTTTTTTTGTAACCTTCAAACTTTGAACTCATCGATGTATCATGAATGAATATTTTGAGTTTATTTATGAGGTTTGTGAGGTTTTTATTAATATTTTGCATTATTCTGTTTTATTTAAAATTGAGGGGGTGACAATGTCTTAGTTACAAATCTTATAAAAAAATTTTGACCCGAAACAAAAAGAGATAAAAACGAAGTGCATTCGAACACAAGGTGTATAAAAGGAACTAAAATAAATTGATACATTCGATAGTGTTTTGCTTCGGTTTTGAGTGTCCCGAGCACGTCCCAAGACTGACCCGAGCCTCCTTTAACTCTCTCTTGCTAGTATGGTCTCTCCTCTTTCTCTTTCTCTTTCTCTTTCTCTCTCTCTAAAAATGCTCTAAAACTCAAAGTATGAAAAGTGTGAGTGTGCTAGTGAGGAGGGTATATTTAGGCAAATTTAATGTGCATGTGTGAGTTTTGTGTGTATGTTTGCCGTGTGAAATAAGTGGGGAAGCAAAGCTTACTTCCCAAGTCTCCAAATGCGTGCATTTTCATTGGCCTTCATCTCTTATGCATGTGTTTTAATTAGTTTTCCAAATGTATGCATGATTAAAATCTTAGTGTATAATATAAGTAA
>JABCMJ010010456.1:0-30412 GCA_014822125.1 Arbutus unedo | reverse complement strand
TGATCAGTACTTATCCAGACGTGATTGACCTCAACCGTCAAAGGTTTACCTTTCAAGTGGAAAATTTTGGGCTCACAAATAATTAGGCATGGGCATGCAGCCAAATAAATTTGCATCCATTGAGAATTTTAAAAATCAAACTGATTTGTGTATTCATTGAATTCAAATTTAAATGGCGTAACAACAGTTCAATTCGGATTTCTAACCATGGTTCCGGTCAAAGTGAGATGCCATACTGACAAATCATTTATAACACTCAAACATTGCATAAAATAATTAAATCAGAATCACTTTTGAAATTTCACTAAAAGTCATCAAATTCCAATAAACAGTTTATCTTTAAAAGAGCCCCGTGAGTAAATTGTATATCTAAATATCTAATTGGGGTTTGGGTTTAGTTGAACCAAAATCTATGCATAAATTCACGGATAACTTATATAAAATTTCTTTCATTTATTATTCAGTTTTACTTAATCATCTTCATTTTTCAATTATCCTAATGTATCATTTAATCTTTTCAAATATAATAGTTGACCCCTTTTGAATTCACACACATGACTGCATACTGTATTATCTTCTAATTGTGTTAATCTAAAATGAATTGATTATTATATTTTTTGGAAAGATCGTGGGATACATTAGGACAATTAAAAAATGAAAGAAGTTAAGTAAAATTAAGTAATAAATGAGAGAATTTTACGTGAATTATTATCCTAAATTCATAGAATCAACTATTTAATTCAATTTTTAATTTTTTAATCCGGCACCAAACAACACTTTTGAAACATCAAAATAAATTGGCCAGTCCGGAATAAACTCACAGTTCGATGATTTCTATATGACTGAAATGAATAATTTTATTATATAGTTATTCTTGTCGTCCAATATATATATCTATTCAATCATTCAACCAAGCCCATATATCCGATGATGAACTTTATTTTTTTATTTTTCCACAATAAAGAAAAATATTATGATCATTTATCCTTTTTCCTAGTGTATTCCACCTTTCCCGTATGCAAACAAAGTTTTCTAAATAAAGTTTGATGAGATTTTAAGAAAACCCAAAATTAAATGAAAATTAGATTAATGGGGCATTTTCGTTTCTTTTTCTTCTTAATTATTTGAATGAACCATTAATGGTTGGTGTGCTCATCTTTCATTGCCTACCCCCAAGAATCTAGCCAACACCCAATGTCACATCTACTTAATTTCTTTATAACAAATTGGGAATAGGTTATAGCGTGTAATAAATGTAGATCAGGTACACCTACCCCAGAAATTTTAAAAAACATGTAGATCCAAAAATATTGAAATATGCCTAAAATTTGGACTTCTCTACACTCATTAACCTTTTTCTAAAGTCCAGGATAATCAAGTCATTTGCAAATTAAATATCCGAATACAAAACGTTTTTCTTTTTTTTCTTTTTTTACGATAATTTTGAGGACTTGGATTTGTTTTAGGGGGCAGCATAGTTTTCTCCATATCTATATATTTTAATTATCTTTTATGACCACAAATCATCCTTGATTTGATATAGCTATTTTCATTTTATTGAATTTTGAGACATTAATTATATTGGTACCCTTTTGCCATGTAAAACCAAGTTGATTAGACTATGTTGTTTAATTTTGATACTGATCCCATCAAACGCAATCTTAGGTCCCATGAAACGGCCATTACGTGAAGATTTTGCTTGTGAGGAGAGTATTAAAAGGTATACGTTGTATCTTTTAGTTCACACAAGAATAGAAGAGAAAGAAATAAAAACATCTGTTGCCACACAACTCATTTTAAGGAGAAAATGTTACTAATTATGCCAATCAAGATTTAAAAAATAAAAATGATATACCAATTTTTACTGTTTCAAGTGTTAACCTGATTTCCATAACCAAAAAAAAAAAAAATCTCTAACTATTTACCAAAGGTACTGATTCTCATAACTCAGAACTTCTAGATCTCTCTCAAACCCTAACAAGATAAAATTGTTAAGGAGAGTTGTTTTAAGGTGAGGTTGTTAGTGCTATTTCATGGCTACAAGGTATATGTATGTAGTAGTTGGGTTGAAGAGTCCAAGGTGGTTGAAGAAATTAACCCCCAATGCATAGATGTGTTGAAATTATCGTTGCTTGTAAGTCATCATCAATACCTTATGAACCGGATACTCAATCAAACTATGTAGTCTAAGCAACGTTTTCTATATCAAAATTTACGTTTGAATGTCCCATCTACTAAAATAATATAAAACTTCTTCACTATTAAAAATACCAAAAAAAAAAAAAACTTATATGTCACTGCAGATGCTAGCTGGATACAGATCCAGTCCATCAAGTACACCCAATTGTCATTCTTTCTGGGGCAGAACCACTAAGAGACCGAGCTCAAAAATTTCAAAAATATTTAGAACTTAAGTATAATTTGCCCCCCTTTTTTCAAAACAAAATCTTGGCTTTCCCAAATTTCGAATCTTGATTCCGCACATGCATTCTTCTTTCTTTTTTTTTTTTTTTGAAAGACAAAAATATATTAAAGAGAAAAAAGGAACATATGAAAAGAGACCAAAGGAGTTAAAAAGTATTCAACCCCCTGTCGGACAAAGAAGAATACAAAAACAAATCCTAGCCAATCCTAAATAAAAAAGACAGAACACATCACTGGTAGATCACATAACACAACATTGGCCAAGTCTAAACCTATCCAAAAAAGAACAAACCAGAACACACCACTGCTAAGCTAAAACTGGCAGCCCCAGATCAGCCCAGCACCAACTGAAACCACTATCATACCTCCAAAACCACTGGCCAAAACAAACACTGCTACCAACACCAAGCCAAACTACAGAAAAAGGATCAAAGGCAAGACCAAGGCCAAGACCAAAACCAAAACATTCATATAGAGCAAGCAGCAGAACACCATCAGAGGACAAAAACAGCAGCAGATTGCCATCAGAATAAGAAACAAAGCACTACTCCCTTACCACCTCAAGCACACTAGGTCCTATAACAAGAATACTTGTAACGCCCCGATTTTTCGGACATTAATTAAATCAATTGATTAGTAAATGACAAAACTACCTTTTTTTTATTAGTAAAACAATAGCAAATGAAGTATAATCAGAGTTGCTAAGTGCAAAAATAGAAATAACATAAATACCCCTTAGGATCTACATAGTAAACAGAGCTACTAAGAGTAGGGTAGCCAAACGACACCGTCATCCTCCTCAACAGGTCCCGGCTCTCCATGCTCAGGTGGGTACTCCGACTGCTCCGCAACATCTGGTATGAAACACCAATGGCAAAGAAGTTGCACCGATGAGTTTTGACACTCAGTAGAAGTGATTATCCAAAATATCGAACCAAAAGGCAATAAAACACGTAACAGAATAGGACAAGATAAATTCATAATAATAGGATACAAGGTGATAAATATGAATAACGAAATCAAGTATCACATGCTGAAACAGACATACTAATATAGCGTAAGTATTTTATGCTCAGTTCTTGTTATGTCTTTTAACTTGGAACGATGCCCTAAGAATCAAACCTGAGATATTTTAAGTTCATTCATTTTACTTTTAATTGGGACGACACCCTGGGAATCAAACCCGTAAGCAACTCGGCACAACGACCAGTGGGAATCTAACCCACCTTGGGAATCGAATCACAAGTCACCTCGAAAATCTAACCCGGAACAAAAGTGAAAGAAAATCGAACCACCCGTCACCTCAGGAATCTAACGCGGATCAAAAGTGAAAGAAAATCAAACCACCAATCACCTCGGGAATCTAACCCGGCACAAGAGTGAGAAGAAGAATCTAACCACCAATTACCTCAGGAATCTAACCCGAAAATAATCTTGGGAATCTAACCCGGCACCCAAACAGCACGACGGCTATAATTCCTTTAGTTCCACTTCCATTATTCATTCTTAACTTCCTCAATGTTCTTGGATTACCACATATTACAACAATATCTGAATCACGTAAAATGACATTTCTTTATCATGCATGATAACATCTTAAGACATAGCACATAAGTTCATGTGACCTCAAAAATTACTCAAATCAACGTGGGACCTAATCTTAACAATGAAAAATGTTAAATCTTTATGTAAAAGCATAATATATATATTCAAACTAATAGAATATATGTACTGCAGCCTTTGCATATTGTATGTCTTCATAGTGTTTGGAGACCAAACAAATTCATTTGATTGAGTGGAGATTAATGTTCCAGTCAATGGTTAGACATGATACATGTTCTTGGATGAAACCATTATCTAAATAACATAAATTTGTTTGCCTGGGTGTAGTGTTTAATGATTCGATCATAAAGAATTATGGTATGTTTCCATTACAAAGTATGAGGTCCTTAATTTTAACATTGAAAAACTACACACGAGCAAATAAATTACGTAGAATCAAAAGTATAAAATTCAATCCACCATGGCAGTAGCTTGAGTAAAAGGGAACTGGAAATGAAAACCAAACACAGACTCCCTAGCTTCCCCTCACCCCTTGAAAGTTGAAACAAAAAAAAAAAAAAAAGAATAACGTCCGAACAAGACATTGGTACCAGTACAGGAAACTCAAAAATAGTGACAATAAAAGGTTGACGTAATATCAAATTGCTAGATCTAAGGATTGAGGTAAAGTTCTCTACCACTGGTTTGTCATTTGTCACAATAAAATTTATCACCCTTACCAATTAAGCTAGATTGCAATCAACTAATTGCTGGGTTTTCGTGATTTAAGATCAGTGATCTAACAGAGACATGAAATATGTGATTTAAACTAAAATTGCAGCAATTAAAAATAAAAACACATCACCTAAGGGTTGGAAGGTAATCATCCCTACCTTGAATATGCGATTAAACGAAGAACGAAATGAAATGATAGAGCTTCAATACGGCAGACCTCCTTCTCCCTTTAAAACCTCACTCTCTCTATTTCTCCAACTCTCTGATTGTATTACGTGAAAAAAGAAATGGTGCAACCAAAGTTATATAACCCCCCTTAGTTGGTAATTAGACATAATCCTTTTATGGCCTCTCATTACTCCTTTCAATTCCATTCATCTGCCAAAGAAAAAAAATTGATTGTCCATTAAGACCTCAATGTCTAAAGAAAAATGAAGAAGGAAAATGGAATGATTATCCTATGCTTCTCGTCTCACGTTCATCAACCCTCGTTTGATAATCACAAATAGTCCAAGTCAACGTTAACAATTTAAATAAAAGAAAACATTTTTAATATTAAATTTTAATAAAAAAATAGGTTATTACAATGCCAGTCTCTCAAATCATGGAACCACACTAGGTACTTCCATTGAGATTATACAGGATATCAACAATATGGTGGTGATCTCCCTTAAAGCACTCACGAACCCCTTTGACCCATTTTAATTTGAACTCTCTTTCAAAGCTCTCCCAATCTCTAAATATCTAAAAATGACTTTGTTCCTAGCAATCCAAACTAAATACAGTAGGACAAGGGGCAAAGCATACCATAATGCTACTGTTAGTGCAAAGGCCCTTTTCCAAAACTTGCACCAGCCCACCAAGATAACAAATCTGAAATTGATCTTGGAGGAACCCAGCTCAACCCCTACCATGCCAAACACTTGCACTCCATACTCCACACCCTATTACAGTGTAGAAGAATGTGGTATTGTGACTCTATTGCTCTATCACAAAACTTGTATTGCGCTTAATGAACACCCAAAATTCTCCTCATCATTAACATTTTCGTAGATTTCACTCTCCCTTTCCATGCCAATCATGTGAAAAATTGCACCTTAGGAGGGCAATGTTTGTTCCAAAGACATCTATTAGGTATGCAATTGAAGACCTGCTGAGAATCCTCCATAAGACGATACATGGAGTTGACTGTGAACTTCCCTTTTCCTTCCCTAGTTTTTCCTTTCCAAGCTACCCTATCCTGGACTACTGAAGCAATAAAACCATGATCTATACATATCTCAGCCATGGTCTGCATGTCTTCCCTTTCCCATTCAAACATAGACCTTCTAAAGGAGAGGTTTAAACCGAAACTTGAGGAGCTAAAAGTTGATGTTAAACGTATTGTTTTGTCCACAATCAAAAGGTACGGCTTAGGGAACAAATTCCTGAGAGGATCCCTATTGTTAAGCCAATTGTTCTGCCGAAACTTGAGGGTAAGACCATCCCCAACTTTATATGCCACATTCTCCATGAATTTTGCTAGGAAATGAGGATTACTGACTAACTTTGTCAAGTCCTTTCCAAACTGCTGAACTCCTATAGTTGCCTTCCTCACTTGGAAACCAAGAATCCCAAGGCAGAGAGCTAGTATCACACACTACCAACCTGCACATGCTGTTTTTCTTAGAAGCAAACCCCCAACACCATTTTTGAAGCAATGTTAGGTTCTTCCTCTTATTACATATAATACCTAAACCCCCATTCTATTTCCTACAAGTTACAGAATTCCACCTAACCAAATTCAGTTTATTACAATCTTGAGCGCCCCTTCCTCTTAATTTTATCTATCTTCTTAGCTACAGACACATGCAACCTAAACAAAGACATGTAGTAGATAGGTAAGCTGGAGAGCACGGATTTGATCAATACCATTCGCCCCCCAAAGGATAAAAGTTTCCTTTTCCACGTAACAGCCTCCCTTTTAATTTTTCTATAATTGGATTCCAAGTTTGAACTCTATAAGGATTAGGCCCCAAAGGTAAATCCAGGTATTTGATTGGAAGTTTAGCTAGTTTGCACCTTAACAACTCTGCACATGATTGAACATAAGAGTCCTCTAGCCCCCAGCCCCCAGCCCCACACCACACACCACAGATTTATGAAAATTTATCCTTAATCCAGAAGCCACTTCAAATCCTCTTAGAAATCTCTTAATAGTTCGAATCTCCTCTAACCCTTCTTCACAAAACGTAATGGTGTCATCTGCAAATTGAAAATGGGTGAGGCTGCAAGAGAGGGGACCCAACTTTGCGCCTCCTATCAAATTAAGTTCCCTAGCCTTGTACATGATATGGCTCAAACCTTCAGTTACCAAAATGTAAAGGAAAGGAGATAAGGATCTCCCTACCTTAAACCTTTTCCCATACTAAATTGGTTGGTGGGGGACCCATTGACAAGCACAGAAAGAGACACTATTGATATACATTCTTTCATCCACTGAATCCACTTGACTGGGAATCCAAAGTTATGAAGCATTGATAAGATGTAATTCCAATTAAGGTCATCATAAGTTTTTTCAAAATCCAGCTTGATGATCAACCTTTTTCTTCTTCTTGTTTTCTAGAATTGAATAACCTCATTGGATATCAGAATGTCATCCTGAATCCCCTGCTCCCCACAAATGTTGATTGAAATTTCCCTATTACATCCTGCAAGACACCAGCCAACCTCTTAGGAAGCACATTGGCCAAAACCTTATAAACACTCCCAATAAGGCTAATTGGCCTATAGTCTCCTAGACCTAAGGGGTTCTTCACTTTTGAAATTAAGGTAATAAATGAAACATTTAAACCTTTCACCAATCTCCCCTTATCATGGAATTGTTGAAAAAAGAGCATGAATTTGTCCTTAAAGAGGGGTTGACATTTCTTGACAAACATCAGATTGAAACCATTCGGCCCAGGGGCCCTGTTCCCTTTGCACTTAGCTAGTGCCTCCCAAATTTCAGCAGCTAAAAATGGCTTGATGAGGTTGAACCCTTGCTCCTCAAGGACAACATACAGACTGGTAGTTAAAGAGGCGCCAAGTATAGGCCTAACTGGCCATAGTTCAGTGTACACTTTTTGAAAGTGTTGATCTATTCCTAGTTTGATCAAACTAGGCTCCTCCACTAAACCTCTGTCACTATGTAGAGCATGAACTGTATTCCTCATGTGCCTATTAATTGCCACTAAGTGAAAAAACCTAGTGTTCTTGTTCCCTTTTAAGTTCCAGTTAAGCCTAGATTTCTACAGGAACATCCATTCCAGGGTTCTGCTATCCTTCCGAAAGGCGTTTCTAGCCTGAAGAAGCTGATTGATATGCTCTGATGTTAAGGTAGAAGACTGCCTAAAGATCCAAGCTAGAAATAAGCTGTTTAGCCTCCTTGATTTTGGCCTGCAAATCATGGAACTCCTCTCTACTCCATGATTTCAAAGTTTGTTTAATCGATTTGAACTTGTGAAGAAGTAGATAACCAGCCCACCCCCTCTCTTGGTTTGCATTCCAAGCTTCCTCCACTTTAACATGAAAATCAGAATGCAAAAGCTAAGCATTAAAGAACTTAAAGGGCATAGGGCCCCAATCCATCCCATCCTCCTTCAAAAGAATAGGGCAGTGATCAGAAATTACTCTGGCTAGCCCCCACTGCTTGAGATTAAACCTGACAAGGAAGCCATTGCTGATAAGAAAGTGATCTAACCTACTCCACACATTTGCACCCGATTGACCAACCCATGTAAACCTTCTGCCCAACAAAGGCAAGTCTAACAATTCCATATCTTCAATGAACTGATGAAAATCAGTCATTCCTCGACTTTTTCTAATACATCATTTTCTCTCCCCACTTTTAGGATTTCATTGAAATCCCCTCCTATGCACCACGAAGATATGAAGCTTGACTTCATTCTAGATATTGAGTGCCAAAGCTCCCTCCTCCACACAACATCATTTGGCCCATAAAAATTCGCAAAAGTACAGTATAACGCTCCATGTCAAATTCCCTCAAGGATGATAAACGTTCTCCCTGCACAAGAACTAACTACCTTGAAAGCACATGTATCCAAATATGCACACCAACCTCCCTGCACTACCCATTGCATCCACCTCCACATACTCAAACTGATCATCTTTCCACAGGGATCTGGTCCACTTCCTTCCCAATCCTCCTTTCTTAGTTTCCTGAATAAAAATCATGTCTACCTTGTTAAGAGCCAATCTCTCCTTTACTTTTCTTCTTTTGAGCTTATTTCCCAGACCTTGCACATTCCACGACATAATAATCATAATTGGATAAAAAAAAAACCCAAAACCTGGTTAGTGGACACAATTTATAAAGTAGCCTATTGACCTGCTCCCACATCTTTCGAAACTCTCTCCATATCCTATTCTTCCATTATTGCTATTTTGCTGATCACTTCTTCATCCTCCACTGTTGATTGGATACCTAGTTTTTTGCACAGATCCCATGTGAGGTTAGCCTCCTCCAAAGTAAGTTTGTTTCTGTTGTTGATATCAATTGAAGAAATAGATGTTGATGAGAAAACTCCATGAGTCACGCTTTGTTTTTTCCAAGTGGTCTTTGTTTTCAACCTCCCCCACCCTAAGTAAGTTGCTGAGTGTGGCCATAACCTCCTGAATTGGCTTGTTCTTCCTTGAGTTCTTCTTTTTCTTTTTCCCAATTCTTTTAATAACTTGCTGCTCCTAATTCTCGTCTTGTGTTTGTGTCCCATAAGGCCCAATCTGCGAGTCCACTCCCTCCTAATCTTCGTCCGGCCCATTATCAGGTAAGTTGTCCACTTTACTTCCTTTCTGGTTATCCTCAAAGTCAACTAAACTTTCTTGAGCCCTGACAACTCCTATCTCATAAATGCCACTGTACCTCTAAAAACCCGAATCACCCTCTCGTACAGCCACCCACGAAGTTTAACAGTAGCTGTCATCGCTTCTATCTAAACCTTGGTACCTGCTGCCAGCAGGATTTGACAACTTGTCCTTGTGATCTTTAACCAAGACACCTTCCTCTCTTCCATGGCTAGTACGGCATTGCCGGCACTGATCAGGTCCTTCCCTTTTCCGTTTAAGCCATAACCACAGTTACAACTAGTACTAACAACAATCTGAACAATGGTCTGGTCTTCTGCAAATCTTATTTTGAAAGCCTGCCCTAAGCACCATAGATCAACAGCGCGGCTTATATTCTCCATATACGATGTGCATATTTGGATTCTCCCCACCGAAAAATTTGTCTCCTTGACTGTTTCATCCCCAAGGGATAGGACCTCTCCCCAGTGAGCTCCAATCTTAGAGAACATAGAACTATTCCACCATTGAAGAGAAACACCAAAGCAGTTGAGCCACACAACTCGTTTGTAGAACGTCTTCAGGTTAGGGTTTCATTTGCTAACTAAGGAACACCATTTATTGATCCTCAAGATGTCTCCTCCATTGAATAATAACTCCCTCTCATTAATAGATTCAAAGGTTATGATTATGTTCAGTCCTCCCATTGATCGTACCATAACCTTGGACCTACTATATTTAGATAACTCCTCCTTGATGAGCTCCACAAACCTCAGTAATCTTACCTCTACCACCGCAATCCTCCCTAGCCAATCATTCCTTTCCTATTGCACTTGAATATGTATAGCAGCTGGCTCTATCAGACCCACCCTACCTCCATTGATATTCTGAGCATATGACTGTTCTCCTCTAGTGGCTTGGTACGGTGGTGACTAATGAGTGCTTGATATTAAAGGCACCTTACACTAATATCTAGTCCTAAGGGAACATCGTGTATTCACCACAATATGCGCACCCTTAGTTCTATTAAGCTGCCCCAAAGCTCTCTTCCAAGGAAAGGTAGTCATCTTGACTTGTATCTTGTTCCCTCGGATGGTAATCCTATTCATTTCCTCAATCGCATGCATCGCTTCCTCCTTATCCTTGAACCAAACAAATCCAAATCTTGTGTTAGCTCTTGTCTTCTTAGGCGGAATACTGACCTCCCTGATGGTTCCCTACTTGTCAAATATTTGTCTCAACCACTCCCTGTCCATAGAGTGAGGCAGGTTGTCAACAAACAAAGGGAATGACTCCTCCCTCCCCTCCACAGTAGATGTGTAATCTCCCAAAAAATGTGATTTTCTTCGAGTAACTAGTGTCCATGAGTTCTATCTCTCCTCCCTCCCTCTCATTTCACACAACAATGTAGCCACTTGAAAAGAGGGGTGCAACACGAGAACTTCCTAGGGGGTCACCCATCCTAATACTGCTCTTGTCCAAACACGCTTAACTGAGAAGTTTTGATGAGATCCAATGCATTAGTGTTGGTATCACACCCACGTGCATTCTTTGTATGGTTAATTAGTTTGTTTGAATCTTTTCCTTTCTTTTTTTGGTAGGCTGGTTTGTTTAAAGCTTTGGATATATAAAGAAAAGAGAAATAAAATAAAAAAGCTATTTATATTATTAAGTATTGAATATCCAATCTTCCCAAATCTAGAATCGAAATACAAGTTTGAACCAACTAGAATTAGCTTAGTTGGTCATCATTGTATACTTTCTATTGAGAAGTCATTAATGAGTTAAATCTTTTCGAATGAGAGAATTAATTGTTTGTTCTTCTTGTAAAATCTTTTTAATGTTAGTTTACTTGTCCTCGGTATGAAGCTATTTTCTTGAGTTGTTTTGCATTGAATTTTATTGAATTGTTAAAGACTGATGTTTTATTATTGTAACTTCTGTAATGTAATTCTCTTATTGATCGAAATAAAAAAAAAATATAAGTTTAGAATTTCTTGACAAAGCAAATGAGATCGTGAAAATAGAGTATCTCTACAATAACGCGAGGACATAGTATGTGTCATGAAGCTTATGTTGTGAGTTTGAATTCCATAATCCTATATTCCTATGATGCCTATAGTAAATTGCTGGAATGGGTAGAGCAACGAGCTGCATACAAATATGGATTGGTTGTGGAAAAATCTCAAAACACTCGCCAAAAAAATTTAAAATTTGAATATCAAATCTTTTAATGCGGATTAACGGGTTTTTTCTGGGCAATTAACAGTTTAAATTTCATAACGAGAAAGCTATGGAGGACAAGGGGTTTGGAGAGAACATGATAATGAAGTCCATGGACGGACAAGATCCTTTTGTTGATCTTTTTAGGTAGCTCCACTTGATTTGATTTGCTAATACTATCTTAATCGTCCACAAACTCATATTCTAAAGCTATATAATTACTTGCAACGAAATATAAATGAGAGTGATGACAAATACATGTACGCGACTTGCAATGAGATTTTTTTTTTTTTTGAGAAATACGAAAAAAAGAAAGATAGTTTTGAATTCTTGAGGAAATATAAATGAGAGTGATACGTGACTTGCAATGAGTTTTTTTTTTTTTTTTTTGGAGAAAGACGAAAGAAAAAAAGATATAATTTTTGAGTAAAAAACAAAAAGACATGGCCTCAACTGTTTGAGTTTTCAAGTCTTCCTTTTATGGTTCTTTTTTAATTTTTCGGGGGTATAAAGAAGGGCGTTTTGAAGCCTAGTTGGGTGCTATATAAATGAATCTATTTGGATATACATTAAACAGAAATAAAAAGGGCTATGACTTTTCAAAAGATAATGGGCAAATTAGTCCATACAATACTATACACAGGCGTAAAAACAGAGATATAATGTACCTAAAAAGAAAAATAGCGATGACTACATGCACATGGTGGTTAGATTGTTGCTACTGAAAAAACCGCAACTCAGTGAGTACTACCTTACGTGGCGGCGATTCATCATTTAAGTGCTTGTCAATTTTTCATTTTTCATTTGACATTTGCATTTCATTTTCTTGTTTATCGATTGCAATCTCAATTTCAATAGGGACGATGAACATTTTACTTTATTTAGAATATTCATCTTGTGGACCCATCAAACGATGGAATCACTGTCACATCAAATCACTTTATTCAGATTTACAATGATCTGTTTTGGGCATCTTCTTCTCATCCTACTCTTCATCTCCCTATCTCTATGTATCATCATCTGGTTAGCCTTCTCTCCAAAAATCCCGCGCCTTAATTCCAACCCAACTGCAGAATACACCGGAAAAGGCTACAGGAAAACGGGAACAAATCTATACCCATTTGGGGAAGGAGCAAAATTTTCATCAATTGATAATGAACTAAATATTTCATCAAATTTGAAAGTGTTCTTTTTAAATTTGATGAAATTTTGGAAAGGTACAGGATTTGGGCTTAAACATCAACTCAAAGCTTTTAACAAAAAATTCTTGCGCAAATTTGACAAAAGAGAAGGTGAAGGGTTGGAAATGTTCTCAAGAATCAGCTTTTTAGAGCTTAACTTGTTCTGAGCAAATTGACATAATTCCTGTTTTCTGAGCCAAAAAGACTACAAACACCCATAAACTGGGTTTGGACAATAGATCTGATTTGATACTGTTTTCACAAGATCCCACAACATTCGAAAACAAAAATCTAGAGTGATATTTACCGAGGCCAAACCAGTGAACGTATCCATTGATGGAGGTGAGATCGTACACATTTAGGTAAATGGGTACCGATCAACTACCAATCTTGACCGAATGCTTTCTGCACAACATGTCTCTGACCGATTAATTTGAGTAACCCAAAAGGAGCTGAAGGAATGACTTTGAAAGAATCAACTCAAAGGGAATAAAAATGGAGTTTTCTTTTTGTTCTTGGGGGCTGATATGTATGAGTTGGTGGAGTGAGAATCTAAATTTGTGTTGGTTATGAAAAATGGTGCGGCACGGGCGGCATGTTACAGTCGCCGCCTCTGCTTTTTGGCAGACCACCTCAGGGAGATCATAGGTGTATTTATGGCGGATTGAATGAGGGAAGAATATGGGTTCCATCAAGGTTCTTAGTACCGGATCAATTTGAGTATTTATTTTTTTATTGATACAGTATATATTAGTATCGGTCATATATCGGATATCGTATCGAATTTATCGCAACTATATATATATATATATATATATATATATAAAGTCCAAAAAAATTAATTTTTTTTTGCAATTCTTAAAAAAAAAATTCAATACCCAGCCGGTACGGGTCGGTATTAAAAATGGTACAGTACTAGAAATACTTGGTACCGTTTTTATGCAAAAATGGTAAATACCGGCCAGTACGGAACGGTATTTACAACCTTGGATTGTATCATGTGTGTTGATTTAAGGATTTCTTAAGGGCATTTTAGACTTATCATTATACTTTTTTCTTTCAAAATTACTTTTCCGTTCACAATTCTCACGGCAAACTAACAGAAGGGATTAAAGTAACACGCTAAAATACTTCAGGGGGTAATAATGACGAAATTTTTTTGAGGGAGTAAAAATAATTTTAAGTAATAATTTAAGGAGTTTCTGAGTAATTAAGACTTTTTAATAATACTACCATAGCTTCAATAAGAAGAGAAGGATTGGTTTTCTCTTCCGAGTTCACACGTCTACTAATAAAGTTTCGTTACGTACAAGGCTCCAAAAACAAGAATATGATTTTCGGGAAATCTGAATGAACATTGATAATACTATAAAATCATTACAATACATAAAATGAAACGGAAGAATAAGTAAGCAAAGAACGAATATAAAAAGCACGTCACAATATTTTTAAGCTACAATATGGTACATTCACGATTGTTGACCCCGTCATCCGCAAAATAACTAACGAAAGCCGAATCAAGCTTCGCAAATCAAATAGACAAACAATCTAGCATGTAAACTATCCCATTTTCCTAAAACAAAACAGGATAACGCATTCATTATGAGTAACATATTAGTTTATGTATTTTTGTGTGCGTGTGCGTGTGCGCGTGCACGCGCCCGCACATGTGAGAGATGGAGGTGGTGGAGGAGGGTTTGGAATTGTGTTTGTCGAGCATATCTCCAATAACCAGCTAAACATAAAAGCACTTGGGAATTGATGTCTTCAAAAAAATGGTAGACTGACCAAATACACATTTTGAAAGAATCTTGATAACTAATCTATAGAACATCTGACTCAGAGATAAAAGTAGAGCATATGAATATCTTGAACAGAGCACCTCTCCATTAGGCAGACACCAACTCGACCATCCAGTCACTCCATTTGTGGGCTCAAAGACGAGCCCACATCGATAATTTGAATCATTCACTTTGTGTACCCCACTGAATAGACCATTCATGTTGAAACTAAATCTGATCGGAGATCAGTAGCTGCATATTGATACACGTTCATCTTCCAAAAAAATGGATCCTTTGGAGACTTGATCTTCTATTTTCGTAAAACAAAGGAGTTTCATCACCTGGCAACTGATTCCCAATCGCATTGTTTTCTATGCATATATGATCTACTCGTCAATAACACCAACGTGTCATCTAAACTCTTCTGATCTTTCGGTATAATTATACACCATGGACATATTCTTTCATCTCTTTCTCAAAAGGTAAACTATGTTTTACCTACAGCAACCCATAACCAAGATGATGAATTCTACGCCACGTGAAGGGAGAAGAGATAATTCTCAATTATGATCTAACTCTCGCAAGTCGGGCTCGTATTTCTTCAAGTTCTTCTGCGTTGTCAGCACCCTCAGCTATCGCTTCATCCTACAAAATAACATTCATTTTTAAACTTCTCCCATGGCAAATGATCCGCAAAAATGAAAATGCATGAGATGATAATATAGTTGCATATACCTCCACCTCAGCTCCTGCAACTCTGGCGGGTTGCTTTAGTTTCTCCTTCCTGACTGCATCTGGAAGCTGAGCGGCAGTCTCACCAGCAATTGCAGTTAATACCTTGTCAACTTCTTCTTCAGTCTCCTCTTCTATATCTTCTGAATCTAGTGCTGAGTCAACGGCTTCATTCATAGTCTCCTCAATTACCCCCGACTATGAATCATGCAGGAGTGAGATTAGTTTGCATTCTTGAAAATCAAAACACTAAACCTATTACCATAGAATATCACATGGTTTGCGAACCATCTTCGGAGTGTGCGATGCATAAAGTTCCACGTTATTGCACTTGTGAAATGAGTTTTAAGTGGCAATAAAAGACTCCTAGGCATAAACAAACTATAGACCAATTTTACACATTTTATTGAACCAGTATAACCAAATAGGACACCAGAAATATTTTATCTAACGAGTATCCACATCTAAAATAATGAGGTCGTGTCTTTACAAAACGCGATGCATTGGAAAATCCTTTTTTGATAATTGCTTTTCGAGAAATGTAAAATACCTTTATCATTTCCTTGCTGAACTCCTGCATTGTGATAGCAACTTCTGGAGCCTTCATGAGGCTATTAACAAGCTTCATGACCTCAGCACTCTTGGACAAATGCCCCACTGTGCGGGCAATCGCTGCAAGGTAACCCCAGATAATTAACGAGAGAACTTCAACAAAAGATACATTAACGAGAGAAAAAAATTAGAAGTTAAAACGGTGAGGGGCATGACTCGTGACTAAATACATGCGGAAGTAAATCATTATACCAACACTCTCCCCAAGGTGCATTGATATTGAATTTAGTTGTGCCTTGTTTTCATGAAGACGGTTAACTGTTCGTCTAGACCTCACAATCTCCTTAGCGAGTGCCTGGAACAAAATTAGCAAAGGAATCTAAGTAAAGAGAAGCCAACAAATAAATTTAAATACTGAGAAACAGCACGAGACTTGACATATAAGCAACTATGGATTTTCCTAAAGATTACAAACACTCAAAAGATAACTAACAATGATTTGGTGCTTATGAGGTTCACCAAATCACGAAGGAAAAACCAAAAAACAGGTTTGTTGCAAGAAATACACTTGGGAACTCTTACAAACACGTTTTGGTTTCAGTGAATCCTATTCTATGTTTCCTTTGGTATTCTACTGGTTTAGTGGTAAGTTATTTTCCTATTTGTTGTCTTTAGAGTCGAGATTATTCTGTTGTAGCACAAAATCGTGAACTTGTTCTACTCTGGGATTTTTAACTTCCATGCAGGATGTTGACAGGTATAGGCAGGAATTACCAAACAAAGTTCCAAGTAACTGATAGCAAACACTTAATGAGATGTGAATTACGAGATATTTTAAATCTAAGCAGCACAGATTCTGACACAAGACACGGATACAACCTGACAGGGACACCCAACTCGGCATTTTAAAAATTCAGGACACAGCATGACTGGGAAATGGCAAGAGGTAAACATATTTTATGTGTAAATTGCATAATAGTTAGTCGTTCCTTTTATGACAGCAGCATATATTCATGTTTCATATAGCAATAGGACGGAATTTTGCATTTTACATACTGGGAAAAAATTGGGAAACAATGAAGCCTCGTATCCATCTCAAATATACATCAAATCCGTATTAAAAAATCTCAAAGTGAAGAGTTTAATAGCAATAATATATATTGTAAATTTATTTTGCAATGCAATTCAAGTGTGCCTAAGTGAAACAAATAAATCTCTGATCTGAAGCAAAACTGACCCTTACAGTGTAGTCACTAAAGTCAGCATATTATACCGCTTTTTAGGGGTTTACATAGGAGCCATTCCCATGTTATGTTTAATTTATAGCTCAATTCTAACTTCATAGAAAATCACCAAAAAATACCCAAGTATGACCAACTTCATACTCCCAGTATGTGCAAAACGTTAATGCTCCAAAGTGCTAACCTGCAGGAGCTTCCTTACAAGGGAAAGATTCATCAATTAGTCCACTCTCTCTCAGATCAATTTCAGTGGCAATTCGCAACCACAATTATGAGCTCACCATCCGTCCCTAAATGGTCTCTCCATATTGATCAAGCAATATCTAACATAACACAGTGCTCTCAACCTTCCACTCTATAGATCCTCTATCTCCTGAGTCATGACCTATGATTCCCTCTTCTTTGCTGTAATCTTCTGGGTTATTTCCCGCACATTCAAAGGTTTTTAGTTGCTTTCTACACTGCCCAAGGACCAAACTTTCCACATCATCCCATAGGTGAAAAATTCAGTCATTCACCTCAAAGCTATTTTTTTTGTCGTGCTTGATCTCTAACATGATAAACACTACCATGTCAACAAGAAGGACAGTATCACTTTATGATATTGACTGCATCAACAGCCTAAGCGGGCTAGGTTAGTGAAGTTCTTCTTTTAGCTTCGGCTGACAGAAGTTTATGTGAGATGGCATTCCCCATAAT
Source organism: Arbutus unedo (assembly GCA_014822125.1). NCBI lineage: Eukaryota > Viridiplantae > Streptophyta > Magnoliopsida > Ericales > Ericaceae > Arbutus > Arbutus unedo. The sequence goes on along the minus strand of JABCMJ010010456.1, from coordinate 12,481 downwards.
TACATGGAAACAGTCAACATAATGCCACAGATAACTTTTTTCTCGTTCAAGTTCCATGTATTTTTTAAATCTCTTCAGAACGCGTAGGGTGCACCTGACGCTTTTTCCTCCCAATGTTTTTGCGGTTTACTCTTATCTAAAGTGCAATGGACAAGTAGGACTGTATTCTTTTTGCCAATGAGGGTACAGGGAGCATCACACTGACTAACCACTTGAGCTTCTGACTTTGATTCCTATATGGGAGTCATAGCCCCTGGCCAACTTAAGCATGGTATTCAACCAAACAGTTTCTTAAGAATCCTGACCAGAGCCAAATTCCAGATACTTCCAATGATATCCTCTGTCATGTTTCGCTGTTCATGCCTAAGAATGTGCCTAATGTTTACTAAAAACATCTACTACAGATTCAACAAGATCCGATATTTTAGCGCACACACAAAAAAAGCATCATGTATTATTATGAAACGAAAAGGATAAGATCATAAGAGTGAGGGTTTACCTTGGCAGAGCCCATGTCATTTCTTTTGGCAGCATCCCTAATTGCTTTCTGCACACTTTTCTCTTCCTTCTGTATATCTATCCAAAAACCCCCCACAACAATTCAGTACTCTTGAAAATCAAAAACCTCTAAAAAGAGATATTTTAAAAGAATTTTGGACAAATTTGAAACAAAACAAGCACCAAAAAAAAAAAAAAATCAATTCATGCCTCGAATTTGTCGTTCGATGTTGTGACACTCTTGACGGAGACGACGCTGCCAGTCCCTCAACTGCTGTTGCGGGTTTGCTTTCGGCTTCAACATGTTCATCATTTTCTCCATCCGTCTCTCCAAACGGATGGAATTCCAATTTGACTGAGAAGAAAATCAAGTCGGACTGAATCGAAATCTTTCTGTTGCGTCGTTTTTCTTTGTATGCAACTGATGGTGATTATGAGACACCAATTGATCGGAATCCGAAGTTTTCTGTATTATCCCATTGGAAATATTCGGAGAGAGAGTAAGAGCGCAACATTGGGTTGGGCTTTAGGTCCACCAACTCCCGCGTCTCAACCGATGTGGGCTTTGGAAGGTTCCTCCTTCGATTCGAGTTTGGCCTATGGTTTCCATTTTGTCGCCTCATTGTCCCCTTTTTCCTTTTCATCTCATTTATATGTCATACAAAGGCAATGATACCAAAATACAAGGTATAAAGCCAAATATATATGGTTTACCTTAAGGTATCTACTGTGACTTTAGTCTTGAGCTCTTGGCAGTTGGCACTTTAAGAAAACCCGATGTGAACCAGAGCCCAACAGAATTAGATGAGCAACTGAATAGTCAAAGAGTAACATTGCCTTCGGATGGTAGCATTTGCTGACAAAGGGGAAGTAACCAATCAAACAATATAATTTTTTTCACATTTCTCTCCAAATCACTCAATCCAAAGGGGCTATAGGAGAAACACCTAAAACAAAGGTCATGATAATAAACCTGAGGCTCAATAAATAACAAGAAAAATGCGTCAATACGAACTCAGCCCTCGGGCAAACAAAGGAGGGAGAATGGATTTTACTTTTTAGGCCAACACAAGTCGAATATTATATTTTTCTAATAACTCATATCGTCTGAACCAGCTTACGCCATACATCATACATGCACCTCGACGAATCTGTAACCGTTCTCACGGCTCGCATTGAAACAATGTTTTACCTCTTGATGTCCAGTCCAAAGGTAAATTGTACTATTTTGAAGGGCTTTCTTTAATATCTACTTGGTCATTTACTATGTTGGATGATTTTCTAAAGAAAAAGTATTCAATCTTATCGTCTACTAGAGAAGCGTAATTAAAGCTGAAGCAAAACCTATATTGGGCTGTCCCAATAAGCATTGGCAGCGCGCTTCATTAGACATGAGGTAGAAAAGTTATCAAAATCTCCTCCTATTTCGAATACTTTTGTTATCAAAATCCTCTGTTGGTGGCTAATTTGATCTTTTATTATGCCAGAAACGCTCAAGATTCCAAACTATAAATTCAAGTGGCCAAAGAAGTTGATCACTTATTGTAGAAAAAAAATTATTTTTATCCAATTACCAAAACAAATTTAACTGATAAGTTCAAACATCTTCAAATTACATAGAATCACAAAAGCATTTTATTTCGGCATGTATATAGAACATAAAGTTTCTGTAAATGGGTTGATTTTCACAATCAAAGAGGAAAGTTAGAACCTCATTATTTAGCAGAAAAAATATTCTCAATAGTGTACCTGTGACCTGCAAAATAATAATTGGTCAAAGAACCTACCACTGCTGTAGTGGGAAGACACTCCGATTATTAAGTCAAATAATACTCGCAAGAGTATAAATTAATTCAAACTAATATTCTCTATTAACGCTTAAGTTAGTGCGTACCTTTCATTGTGAATTTGGATCTTTATTTACAAACTTTCTGACTTAACCTTCATAATTCTCTTAGTATACTGATCTTCCGATCATAATTGGAGTTGGTTTACCTTTTGATTGGCCATGAATGAAATAACTCTCACTTGGTCCTTACCAAGAAGTTATCTTCTGCCGTTAGAGTTTCATTTGACTTAATATTCCTCATATGAGTCAATCTGATATGAATCAAACTGACTTTGGATTTCTCATTCATATGTGTTCTGAACCTTACCCTAACTTATTCGGAGTTCTATCTAATCTTGAATTTGAGATTGTCCACCGTGACTGTCTACTGCCCTTCTTAAATGATATCTCAAATTGCCTTTCTCATGTCGGTAAAATGTCAAATTGCAATTCTCAAATCGGTTGGATAGAGAACCGCCCTCCTTGAGTCGAGTATAAAAGGAACCACCTTCTCAGGTCGAGATTGTTTTTACGTGATTGGCTAATAGGTTCACGTGCGAGATATCCAACTTGTCGAACTGGCCAAGGGAAAAACATATTTAAATTTTACCTCCCTTCAGTTTCGCATTCCAAGCTAACTACTAGAAATTGTAGAAAGATATGCACCTTGAATCTCCGAGGCCTGAAAACATGGAGATTAAGCTCTGCTAAGTGTAGGGTTGTGGAAGAGAAGTAAAAAAAACATGAAGAGAACAGAGTATGAGGCGCGGGAGAGAAAAATAGAGTTCATCTTCACAGCTGCTGATGACAGAGGTAGAACTGAGAGATGAAATGGCCTAAACTATTATTAAAGCCAAAAATGCTATTAGTAAAGAATTGGCCACCGAATCTCCCACCGAAGGCTAACGTGGCAAAATATTGGGTCCCACCATTTTCTCTTTATTTCTTTCCTTTCATCTTTCTCTTTCTCTATTTTGTGTCTCTCTCTCTCCCAAAATTGGCTAGAGGGAAACTGATATAATGTATTTCTCTGATGCGCCCAAATTTTGAAGAAAAAAAAAAAGTAACCGATACTGCTCATTTGAACATTTTTTGGTCGTGTTTTTTAAATTTTATTTTTACAAACATATTAAAGATTTTTTGTTGACTTCAAAAATTATTTCGAAATTAACCGTAAGCTCATAATATTTTCATAAAAAGTTGTTGAATTATAATAAGGTATTTGTTGATTTATATTTTTTGTTATTTTTCTCTTTTTTGTTGATTTATAAAATATACTTAAAAATCTCTTAAATCATCCAAAAATATTCACATTCATCACATCTTCTAATGCGCCAACTTTAGAGGAAAAAAAAGTGACTAACACTACTCATTCAAACGCTTTTCAATCATGCTTTTCGAATTTTATTGTCGAAAAAATACTAAAAGTTTACTTAAAAAATTATTTCCGGATTAACCGTGAGTTCGGAATATTTTTATAAAGGATTGTTGAATTATGATAAGATATTTGTTGATTTATATTTTTTTGTTATTTTTCTTTTTTTTTTGTTTATTAATAAAACAAAGTTAAAATTTTCTTAAATTATTCAAAAATATTCACATTCATCATATGTCTTAATGCGCCAAAATTTAGAGGAAAAAATAACCGACACCGCTCATTCGAATCCCTTTCAATCGTGCTTTCCGATGAGTTTTGACACTCAGTATAAATGATTACCTGAAATACCGAACCGAAAGATACAAAGTGTAACAGGATAAACACATATACACCATATTTGACAAAGTTGACAACATGCTTAACGGAATAACATACAACATATGCTGATATATCTCAAAATTGAAAAAATAACTGAGTCAAGTATTAAATGCTGATACACTAACATCCCGTAAGTGTTTTATGCTCACTTTCCATTGTGTCTTCTTATTTCTTTTCTTTTTAATCAGAATGACACCCTGAGAATCAAATCCATAATCAACACAGCATGACAGCCAGTGAAAATCTAACCCACCTTGAGAATCGAATCCAGAATAAAAGAGTGAAGGAGTATCGAACCACTAATCACCTCGAAAATCTAACCTAGAACAAAAGTGAAGGAGAATCAAACCATCATTCATCTCGAAAATTTAACTCGGAATATAAGTGAAGGAAAATCGAACCACTAATCACCTCGGAAATCTAACTTGGAATAATCTTGAAAATCTAGCATGACACAAGAGTGACAAGGATAATCTAACAGCAACCACCTCGGGATTCTAATCCAAAAATAGTCTTGAAAATCTAACCCGGCAATCAAATATCACGATAACTACAGTTCATTTAGTTCCACTTTCATTATTTGTTCTTAATTTCCACAATGTTCTCCGATTCTACATTTTCATCAATATCATGCTCACACATAACAATATTTCTCAATAGGCATGATAACCACGTTCACATAAAATAACATTTCTTAATATCTTAACTCGTATCACATAGTCCCGATTGGTTCTTCGATTCGCACAAAATCCCTAGGGGACTTGTGGATATATCAAATCACAAGTGTATATATTTGCAGTGTGTATCATGCCAAAACAGATGGTTAAACAGTCTGAAATCACTGCCGGAATATCCGGACAACATGTTAGAATTTTTGCAAAATTACACAGGTCGATCGAGCGGTCTACTAAATTTCAGTTATTGGTTTCTGGTTTTCTGGTTCACGTTTAATATTCTATCAATATTAGAGGAGCTTGCTCAAGCGGCCCTTTGTTTTTCCAAAAATTTGAAAATTCAAGATTAGGGTTTCTAGGTTAAAAAACAACTCAAAATCATGCTAACAGTATTCTAATCATGCAATAAATATTGTAAATAACATCATAAGGGTTGGAAGATAAACATCCCTACCGTAATTTGAAGATAAACATGAAGAATGACGATCAATGTGACGAATCTGGATAGAATCTCGGCTTAGGATTTCTTCTAGCTCAAGAACACCAAGAACTTTCTTCAAACCTTTCAATATACTCTCTGTTTCGTGAATTTGTAAACACTGTACTAAGAAAATACGAATGGTTTATATAGAGATTAAGGAAAAACCCCTCATTACTCTCAAATTGATTTCAAAATCAATGTCATGAAAATCCCAAATTGAATTTTTGCATTGTTGTTATTATTCCATCATCAAATTCCAATTAAATTCATAATTCTGCCATAAACCTAATAGAATTAGAGACATTTCAATAGTTATACAAAATAATTTCAAGTTAATGACCATGATTACACAAAAATCTCAAAAGATTCAAGTCTGCGAGGTTCTGTACTTCACAAGCTCGATTGAGCGGTCCAGAGGTTGCTCGAACGGCCTCCTTTTATTTTTGAAATTCTGAAATTCTAAATTTAAGTAATTAAAGACATGAAATAAAATTATAAATACAAATTTATTAATCAATTTTAACTTATTTAAAAATTTCGAGTTATTTTGTGAACTCAGAATATTTTAATAAAGGGTTGCTGAATCTCGAGATTATTGTAAGGTCAATAAATACCTTACCAAAATTCAACAGCTCTTTATCAAAATATTCCGAGCACACGGTTAATCCCGAAATAAATTTTTAAGTAAACGGTAAATTTTTAGCATTTTTTCGACAATAAAATTTAAAAAACACGATCAAAAGGGGTTCGAATGAGCAGTGTAAATTACTTTTTTTCCTCTAAAGTTGACGCATTAAAACATGTGATAAATGTGAATATTCTTGAATGGTTTAAGAGATTTTTAACTTTATTTTGTAAATAAAAAAAATGACAATAAAATATAAATTAATAAATACCTTATCATAATTCAACAACTCTTTATTAAAATATATTCTGAGTTCACAATTAATTCCGGAATAATTTTTTAAATCAATAAAAAAATTTTAATATTTTTTTGAAAAAAAAAATTTAAAAAGTATAATAAAAAAATATTCAAATAAACTGTGTCGATAACTTTTTTTTTTTTGCTCCCAAGCTTGGGCTCATTAGAGAAAAAGATTATATCAGTTTCCCTCGGGCCAAGTTTGGGAGAGAGAGATACAAAACAAAGAAAAAGAAAGAGCAAAGGAAAGAAATAAAGAAGGAATATTGGGACACAATATTTTGCCACATCAACCTTGGTGGATGATTTGGTGGCTAATTCTTTAGTAATAGCATTTCTGTCTTAAAGCCCAAAAGGCTTAACACTTTTCTTCTTACGGCCGGAAAATGTCAATGACCAAACGCCAAACGGGCTTTTTGGGGCTTGCAGGCTTTTCGGCCCACAAATATATTATACCAATATTTTTTTGTTTTTTTTGTATACTTTTGGTTATTTGTTTTTCCTGTGTTTTTTCCAAGCCATTAAAAGTGTCTTAGAGATCCGATTGAAATAAACTACTGATTTGATTGAATAACAATCTTTTAGTTATACTTCTTACTAAATATTGTTTAAAAACTAAATATAATTAGTCTGTTACTATTTAATGTCATGATAATAGTATTAGTTGGGGGATCAAATAATGGTACTAATCATTAGTCTCTTTTCATAAATTAGTGATTATTGAGTTGCTTAACACAATGCCAAGGAATCGACAAGAACACAGTGGCACTAATTTTGAATGGATTATCCATAAGCCACCTCACTGGACAATGACAATTTTCAAATGTGTGTACAAAAAATGTTATTTCATCTCCAATTTCCCTTATAGCCCTTCAAGATGCTGAAATAAATTCAAGAAAGTCTTCTCTCTCTCTCTCTTTTTGAATTTGGGAATTTTAAGTGTTGCTCTTCGAAAGTCACAAATGAAGAGTTGGGTTGGATCATTTAAGTAAATCTATTAAAATAATAGAAAAATGAAGCAAAATTTACGTAGTCCATGATTTAAACGAGTCGCACATATACTTAATTATATCGTCTTCGACGCTAAGAGCATCCTCTAAGAATAGAAATTTTCCCAACATTTCTTAGAAGCTTTTTTGTATTACTAATCAGTTGTTAAATCATTCACAATTTAATACATAATGAGATGGTTTGGATCAATCTAAACCAAATAATTAGTTAAAACTGAACAACATCAATAACTAGTCTAATTTTTAATTTGATTAAGAAATCTGCGAAACTATGAGGGTGTTTGGGAGAGATTTTTTGATATATTTTTGAATTCTGGAATTCTGATTTTGAACTTTTAGATTATGAAAATTCATAATCAGAATCTGTGAAGTGTTTGGTAGAATTGTGTAAAATAGATTATGAATCTGTAAAGTATTTGGTAGTATAATCAAATTATTAGATTGTGGGTAAATAATTGTGGGTACAATAGTAACAAAATTTCATAATCCAAAATCAAAATTTCAAAAGTAGCTTCGGAAAGTAGATTGTTGATCTAAATGCCTGTTTTGAGGATCCCATAATCAGAATCTCAAAATCAGTATTCCAAACACCTAAAAATTCCAAAATGAGAATCTCAAAATCCAAAAACACTTAAAAAATTTCTCTCAAACACACACTACATAAGTCATGATATGATAATTAAATACAGCAATCTAACCTGATTTACCTTGCATATTTAATTATTTTCATAGCTTATTTCTCTTGCTGAGATATGGTACAGTTATAGGAGTGTATGGAAAGTCTAAACGAGCCCCACATATTTTTCTAGTATTTTTTATTTTCGATTTGGAAGGGAAACCTCAAGGCAGGCGCTAACATATTATAATAATTATAATTATTTTCTGCATGTCTCTACTTAATCCAAAGACCGGTGTATATATCTCTTGAAACTAATATCCAACGACAAGAACTGATATCCAAGAAGAGTTATCTATAATGACTTTTATCTATAATCCCCTCCAACTTCATTCTAATAAAAAAAAAAACACAAATGGACATGCTCATCTCTTTAGTACTGTTTTTGTTTACCATTGTTGTTGTTACTCCTCGTCATTTTAGGGTTTCATAAATTATGGTTTGTGTTATTGGGAGTAGACCTACGTACTGCTAAGTGGTCAATTGATCCTACTAAATTAAAAAAATAATTTTAAGATGATTATTTTTTTGAGATATATTAATAAATTTGTCTCTCAAAATATTATGTCTTATACCCTTATATATATATATATATATATATTATGTCTTATACCCTTATAGATGGTATGTCTCTCAAAATCACACGAGATATTGTGATCACGTAAAAGAATCTTTTACCGTTTGGCGTCTTTGTGTGTTTTGACTCGTGATAGGATAAATTAGAAAACAGATTAAACTAAGGACTATACCTGCAAATGGAGAAAAAATGGATTATATACATACATACATATATATATATATATTTATTTATTTCCCTCAATTCCCATTTTATGATTGGTCCGGTGCATTTAAAAGTACGACTGAAGAAAATGGCTTAGTTTCCTAGCAGTTGAAAATCTATCTGATTCTTTATGACTGTACGACGCTACTATTTCTTCCAAAAAAAAATTCATTTTTTTGGCTGTTTCACGACAGAAAATAATTAATATAATAATAGAGGTATTGCAATGGAGAAACTTTTGTCTAATTACTTCTGTTAGGCATAAGTCCATATACGTCAGTGTTGCATCAAAGATTCGAATCCACCAAAATCAATTCAGCTGACAATATCTTCAGTAAAAGATAACGTGAAAGCAATGTTTCTAACAATGTAAAAGGCCAAAAGGGGCAACAAATCTCCAAGTTTAAATATTTAAGCATCAATTATAAGGGAGACATCAAGTAAACTAATATTTTTACAAGTTAATTAAGAGTACCTAATCTCTTCATTTCTATTACTTTGTGCTCCATAAGTGGGGTTTGTTTGTCTTCCAAAAACTTACTATAATCTTGTTCCATATAGAACATATACTGTAGAGTTGCGAATATTCATCAATCTAATTTGATTTGTCTTAAATATTGTAATAACGCATGTAGCTTGCGCATAGAACAATCAATTAATATTATCCATCGTCAACTGGAGGGTACTCATATGCTTAAATTAGAACATATGAGATGAAAACACAATAATAATTGTATTTATAATTGATTGCGTACCTATTTAAATTATACAATCTCATATTTATACTCACGTGCCTTCATTATTTGAAAATTGAATAACCCGAGATCCCTTCATGACTTATCGAGGGTCCTATTCTAAATCATTTCCCAGTCACCTGGTTTCCAAATCCGGTCATCTATACTATATATTATTGCAGGGCGATTTTTCGTAAGAGTCGTCCTGAGAACGACACGTAGCAGTAATTTTTTAAGGTAATGTTTTTGCATTTATAGAATTTGAAATATTACTTACTCAATTTAAATACTTAAGTTTTAAAATTTGAAAGTCAAATAGAAAATGAAAAGGAAACCTAAGTGATTTTTTGATTTAACAACTTTTCAAATTCATACTTGAATATCAAAAAAGATAATTTAAGATTTGAATTCAAATTTTGTAAAATCTTTCATGATCTTAAAACCTAGTTAATCTAAACATCACAAAAATACTTATAATAACTAATCTGCGTGATTTATGTGGATTGATTTCTTTTTTTAAATCAATTTTTTTTTCCATTTCATTATCCTTTCGTGATTTCAAAAGCCTCGCAAGTTTTTGGGAAGAAATTTTTTTCATGAGGTAACCAAGTTTACAATCAACTTCAATGTGTTTATGCTCTTTGTCTATTCAAATTTTATCCAGATCAATTTCTTATGTATATTAATGAAAAATAGAAGATATATTTTTAGGGTTTAAAATATATTATATACAACATTTGATTCTAAATTGATCGAACAGCTCGAGCGAAAGATTGCAAAAAATTAGAGGAAAAAAATATAAAGATTTACGATAATGTCTCAAAAGATTTATTTATGACTCACAATCTGATGTTGGTCAAGTATATATAACACGTAACATATGTATTCATTTATGTAGAGTTGTTGACTTATCTATATTTTATATTTTGATAATTTATTGACTTATCTAATGGTTGACAATGGTTGATAATTCGTTGTTTTTTTCTTTTTTTAACTCTTTACAATCCATGGTGAATTTTTTAAATCAAAATAATTTTTCTAGCCTCAATTCAAAATAGTTAATAATGACATAAATAGTCGTCAAGTTTGTAAATAGTTATAAAATTCATTTTATGATCAACAAAGTCATAAATATTAAGCAAACACATAAATTCATACCGTCATACTATAGAATCATATAGTTTCTCTATTCTAAGATATCTTTTATGTAATTGTTATATTTTTTATTTGTCTGCAATTGTTAAATTGGGCTAATATCTATACTATAGCAAATTAATAGGGTGACTTGATATGTATAGGATCACTATACAACCGAATTTACTCAGTATATCTATGAACGTGTTTAAACTCATTTTACGTTATTAAGTTGACTACACGATTTAGATTAAAATGAATTATTATTTTAGTGTATATTTTTATTCTTATCTTCCCAACAATAGAGTATTGTCATATTTATTTGCATAAATAAAATGATATTAACTTTCTTTATATGCATTAACTTTGCAGTGACATTAATCTTAAGAAAAGTATAGTTAAAATTGTAATGATCCTTAAGAAAAAAGTAGGCAAATGCATATTTCTTTTGAATATCTACCAAGACACATGTATTGGTATTTTAGATTAAACCGTTATCTATTTTAAAGATAAAGTTTAATGTGCTAGGAAGTGAGTGTAAGGGATGAAATATAATGAACTAGAAATAATAAATTTATAGCTAAAAAAAACATAAAAAATGTAAGTATTTTTTTACTAAATTTGTACTATTTTTAATTTTATTTTGTACTTCCATTTTATTAAATTGTTGCTATAGTTTCGGCTAAATTATAAGATCACATTCAATATTCGCGTGCAAAATGTGTGGTGTTAGTGTGAAAAACTCACCTCAAAAAAATATAATTAAACATAGTTAAAAGCCTAAAATTTAAATTCAATCATGACCAACACAATATACTCATTCTATAATAAATAATCTACATGCATAACAATACTTTTCAAAAGGAAAAATAATAATTTTGCAGACGCATAGCTGCTAAAATTTTAAAGAATATAGTTTTAAAGAAATGTAATATACATGAGATACCTTTCAAAATAAAAATAAATTTATACATACGTTATTGTGGTGGTATTGTTGCGAAAACCCTAATAAACTTACCAAGGAGCTTTGATGTTTTGTTTCATTCCATTCAGAATTGAGATTGAATCTATACTATTATGTATTGCAGGGTGACTTTTAGTGAAAGTTATTGTTGACGCGATAAGTGGGACAACCCGATTGGGTTACAAATTAATTTGATAAATTTTTTATCTATAACAAATAATGTAAATATTATTTAAGTAAATTAAATTTAAATACATTATTATTCATAAAAAAATCAAATCCAAACTAATACTTATCTTTTTTATTAAAAGCGCGCCAAGTGGCAGGCCACAATTGAATTAAAAATTTAATTTTTTTTGGTCTATACAAAGTAATGTAAATATTAATTGAACAAAATTAATTCACATGAATATTTATTCTTCTAAACAAATCAAATTCAAACAAATTAATACTTATCCTTTTAATGAAATGATAATTCAAAGGGATAATTACTATCATCAATTTCAAGATTTTCTGTCGATATTTTCGCCTCTAAAAACTCTACTGATTACTATATTTAATTCTATTAGCCATTCTTCATCTTATATGTTGCATGCCTAATAGTGAAATCACGATGAAAATTAAACAAGTTCTGAAAATCAAACTCAAATATACCCTAAAATTGCTTTGTTTTTTTTTTTACTTCTTCAATAACTTCACTCCATTTATGGAAATTTCCAATTCTCAATAAATCGATTTACTCTTTCTTTAGCTTATTCTAGCTATGGAAATCTTAATTAATAAATTGATTGAGAGCCGAGCAAGTTCTGGTGGGTCGATCAATAAATTGATTTGATGTTTTGGAGAATAGGGATGTTTGTTCAAGAAGTGTTTAGTTTTTACTGCTTGATAATCTAAGGTATAAATTTTTGATATTATTGTCATTGAATTTTTTTAGGGTAAATTAAATTGGGGTTCTTTGTATCCCTCCAGATTAAAATTGCATCCTATTCACTTTTCAAACTTATGTTTTCATCCTATAAT